>SNQN01001891.1:47534-84022 GCA_008642245.1 Bassia scoparia
GCCCCAAATTGACCTTGTCGTGTCTAGACGTGTGTAACCAACACTTAGAACCTTGCATGTCAGAAAATTGCATGTCATGAATGTCATTTTTTTTTCATTTCAAATATTTCCAACTAACTCCATAATTTGCAGGAAAAGTACTATCAGAACCTTTCTAAGTCCCAGGCCAGTGGGTCACCGTCGGATCCCAATGAAATTTTCTTTGATACAGTTGGTGGTTATCGAAAGGGGGAGGTTCTTGGGTTCGGCAGACAGGGAGCCTCTCTCTATTATGAGAAAAGGACGCGTCGACACAGCGATTCAGACGATTCAGGCTATTCTCCATCGGTTTCTGCTAAGATTACACAAATGTCTGAGGAACTTGAGCGAACAAAGGCACAGTTAGCGGAGATAGAGGCGGAGAGAGAGGCGAAAGACCAAGAGCGGGATGAGGAGATTCAACGGATGAAGGCGCAGATGGACGCTTTCATGAGGCAGTTCGGCGTCCGGCCTCCTGGTCCCGGACGCTTTCCGACGACCGCACAGATGGTTCTGGCGCTTTTGGAGCCTTTGTAGCGTAGTGGTTCTTATTTAGATTTGATTTGGATTTGGATTTATTCCATCGTACGTTATTTATTACATTTTCAYTASAGAATTTTARAAWATATATTGCGTTAATCATTCGTGTACTACGACTTTATGTTTATTATAAAAATTTTATTTTTTCATATTTATTTTGTTTTCCGTTAATATTAATTTTTTTTATATTACATTAACGCAAAAAAATAGGTTTAACATCCACGAATTAAAAAAAAAAGCAAAAAAGCACATTTAGCGACCGCAAATCGGTCGCTAACTTCAATTTTCATGCAATTTTTTAGAGCTAAATTGCATTTAGCGACCAATTTGTCGGTCGCTAATTGCATTTTTTTTTTGGAGGGAAAATGGAATTAGAGACCGAAAGTCGGTCGCTAATTAGAGACCGATCTGTGTCGGTCGCTAATTAGCGACCGAAGTTCTTTCGCTAATTTCATTTTCCCTCCAAAAATTGGAGGGTTCCTGAGTCTCTTAGTCGGTCGCTAAATCAGTCGCTAAAAATTTTAGCGACCGAACTTCGGTCGCTAATTTTTTTTTGCGACTAAAAATTTGCGACCGCCGTTAGCGACCGAAAATCGGTCGCTAATGACGGTCGCCCGAGCGTGTGTTTTCTTGTTGTGTTATTATGTGAGTAACTTGTGATAACTGAACTCCCTATTGAACTTCTTTACTTAGCCTACTCTTTTATTTAAGGTGGGTTCTTAGTTCAATGAACAATACACAATTTTGCAATCACAATTTGTAACTATACATCAAGATACGCGATTAAAAGACTACAAGAAATTCATGAGTAGGCAAGCAATACATCATTAACATAACGACCTCTTTGGACCCGGGGCACCGCCCGGGCCAACAAACTAGTTAATATATAAGAATGAGTATAATCATTTGTTTTAGATTAATTCTTACTCTATAAAATTGATATACGATTGTATTTTATAAAATTTATTATGATAATGTTGTATTGTATAGTACAGAATAATTATATTATGATATAATATAAGATATAACTTTGTCAAAATTTTGCTTAAAATAAATAGATTTCGTTTAATGTGTTATATTGATATTGCAATTTTCCAAATAATAATAAATTATATATTGATAAGTAGAATCTTCTAGAAATAAGTAAATATATCATTTATTATTTATTAGATTTTAGATTTAATTAATATGTTATATAAGTATTTTTTTTTTAAAAAAAGAAAAAAGTCCAATTTAATATGTGTAGGGTACTTTTGTACTTCTGTCATTTGACTAAATCCATGTCATAATGAAATTCGATACTATTCATTAGCAGTGACGGAGCCAGGATTTCAAAGGCGGGGTGACAAATTTAGAATGTTCTAAAATTGGATTACAACATGTAAAAATGGGTAAAACCACCATTTACAAATGTATCACCTCCCACGCTAGTTTGAGCATCATTTTTGAACATGAAACAAACATAACAAAAAGTGACATCTTTTTCTATGATATATACAAGTCAATCCACTTGACATATCCTAATTAGATTGATAAACATGAATCAATTATATAATTTATTAATTTATATTATCAAATTACAACTTACAAGTTGCAAATCCTATGCTAGCTAGCTGCTAACTTCACTCTTCAAAGTCCAAATATTCAACATCAATTATCCTACAAACAAAATAATTAAACAACAAATCAATTCAACATTTCAACAATTAAATTTATCAACATTTATATAACTATTATAACATATCCAAAACTTAATGTAGAAATAAGAAATCAATTCAAATAACAAATCATACAATTATGGAATCAACTAACATACATTCCTTCAACTAAATTAATTTACATAAATTGAATTTTAAAAATTTAAGGATTAAATTTAAGGGTTTTGAATTCTTACCGATGTTGCTGTCGTTGCTGCACTATTATTTTTTTATGAAAACCAACTTCATATAAAGTATTTTTGCTCCTTCCGTAACGAAACAAATTCAACAATTGTCTTTTTTGGATGTAACAAAAATTTGCAAC
Organism: Bassia scoparia; assembly: GCA_008642245.1. Classification (NCBI taxonomy): domain Eukaryota; kingdom Viridiplantae; phylum Streptophyta; class Magnoliopsida; order Caryophyllales; family Amaranthaceae; genus Bassia; species Bassia scoparia. The sequence continues at coordinate 50,115 of SNQN01001891.1, forward strand.
AATTGTACTATGTACAACTTTCCCCCTATTTTGGTCCCAATTAACTCTCTAATCTAAAACTAATTGAAAAAATTGGTCCCAATTGCATACCAACTTTTTTGTTTTTTTTTCTACCAATTTTTTTTCCTTTTTTTGGGACCACTTCACTAATTCTTTTTCTAATCTACTATTAGCTTATTTAGCAAAATTAAGCAAAAAGATACAATTGTTGAATTCATTAGTTACCAAGGGTGTATTTCATTAGTTTTGGGGTTTTAATTTCTATCTTTAATTAATAATTTTTTAAAGGTAAATAATATTCCCTAATGAAACATACAAGTAAACAACCAAATAAGATGAGTAAACCCCTTCTAGGCTTCTAATTAATTAATGTACATTTGAAATTTTTACTCAAATTAATCTACTGAATTGACAAAGTACAAAGTAGGGTAGGTGGATCCCACTATAATGAGTAGACTCCTTTACCTTACTTTGTGTTTTGACTGATTTCTTGTCTTTCTTCCTCTTCACGTGTTGCTGCTGACTTGCAGCCTGTTACCTTCTTTTTAATATGAAACTAATATTTTGACCTGGCGTTGCCTGGGTCATACGATTTCCTTTTATTTTATTATGTCGACTCATTGATTTCATTGTTTTTGTATATGTGAAATGTGATGTACAATATATATAGTGAAATTGCGATCGTAAAAATAGTTGAGTAATTTTGAAAATAAATAAAGGAGAAAATATTATATTTCTTCTGTTCCATAATTTTCAGTGCATTTTAATTTTTTCTTTCCACTACTCACATGTACGTAGATAAAATCTTATAGATATCAACAAGCAAATAGAATCATCTACATATAATTTTGTTTGTGCTTCAAAGAATAAGGGACGCATGAAATTATTAAAATTATTGTTAAACAACAAAATTTATACTTACGTAAAAAAAACTAAACTAATACTTCGTTAGATTAATGGTTAAAAGCTCTTCTTAAAAATGTTTAAAAAATTGTGGTTAGAATCATTAAAAAAAATTAAAGGAAATTATTGAAAAAACTAAATAGTGATATATTAAATGCGCTTTAACAATAGAACAATATATTTTTTAAATGAAATGTTAAACACTAATTGATGTTGGTTGAGTTGGTAATAACATATTAATTGTGTTACACTCTCGAGTTCGAACCTTACTATAAACATATTTTTTATTAATTGAACAACTAAATCATAATCCTATGTGGCGCATGTACATAGAGTTTGAGGGCCACGTGGCGCTATGACGGTGTTCGGAACACCTTTTAATAATATTTGTAGATTGTAGATAGATAGTGTGCGCGTGTTTTTAGCCAATCTTGGGGTGACACTTGACCCCTTGTCATCCAAGTTCCCTCCCCCACTATTCATTAGTAGTGACAATATTCTAAATTTCCTTCAATATATAAGAATGAGTTGAATCACATGTTTTAGAATTTAGATTCAATTTTATTGTATAATATTGATTTACGATTGTCATATGTATTTTATAAAATTTAATACGATAATAAGGTATTGTATAGTACGGAGTAATTATATTATGATATTATAAAAGATATGACTTTGTCTAAATTTTGCTTAAAATAAATAGATTTCGTTTAATGGGTTATATTATATTGATTGATATTACAATTTTATACTCCCTCCGTTTTTTTTTAATTGATCCAGTTTCTATTTTGGGATGTTTTTAAATAGTTGTTCCAAACCAATCTAAAAATAACTTTTTCACATTTTACCTACTTTATTTACTCTAACATTAATGACTTACCCCTTTCTAAAGTCAATTTTCATTACTTTACCCAATCTTTTCACCCAAAATTACTATTTCCCATAAAATTTCATTCACACATTTACTCTTTTACCTACTTATTCAACTTTTTACCCAACTTACTCAACTATTTTATTCAAATCAATCAACTCTTAAAAACCGTTCCATAATGGTATGGAACATCTAAAAAAAAAACGGAGGGAGTAATAATTATAAATCATATATTGATGAGAAGAATTTTCTAGAATTAAGTAAAGTATCATTTATTATTTCTTAGCTTATAGATTTAATTAATATGTTATATAAATAATTTTACAAAAAAATAAAATAAAATAAAGAAATAAGTTTTGGAGGGAAATTTTTTACCAAAATGCGCCATGTGGCACTTCTGGTTTCTGCTTTAGTATTAGAGGTGATCATGGGCCGGGCCGAGTTCGGGCCGGCTTTCCTTAAAAATTTAGGCCCGATAATCGGGCTCGAGCCGGGTCGAGCCTAGGTTCGGGCCTAAAGCTTGTGCCCAAAGCCCGAAAAATAAGTGTGGGCTTAGCGGGCCTTTTCGGGCCGAGCCCAAAATTTTAACCAAAATGCCTAAAATTTAATTGCCTAAGCCCAGACAAAAAATGAAAATTTCGAGCCAAAAAATTCGTGACCAAAGCCCGCAAAATTTCGGGCCGGGCTTTTTGTATCACCTCTATTTAGTATATAGTTATGATTTGGTAATAAATACTAGTTTCAATTTATTTTACTTAAATATCTAGTTTTGGGTAGAACTTTGAAAATTCATAAGGGGATCGAAAATTTGTCAATTCCATTAGTTTCCTGTTAAATAATATGGGCCCCAACTTTCTTCTCTTCTACCCTTACTGCCACCCCACCATATACCACCACAACCTTCTATTATGCAACCAGATGTATGAGAAGTTGTATACATCCGGTTAAAACGACTTTGTTTTAGTTGTTTGATTTCTTTTGTTCAAGTGGCAATTACAGTTGTCCTAAATATATACTTTTGTTGTGCGAAATAAAAAATAAAGAGATTTTTACACTAAATATGCATACGTTGTATACAGTTAGGTTGTGTATTGAGATGTTGTGCAGATTACATTTATAAATGAGGGGGTATTTATAGAAGCTATGAAAAGTTGTAGGTTTCACCTACGGTCATATATGGCAACTTATAGAGCAGAAATATAATCCTAGAAATTAATGCTTGTCATATCCTAATAGTGTAGGGTGGTGGGTATTCACCCTTACATTGTATTTCAACACTCTCTGTTCCGGCCCAATGTGTTCCGGGACCAATTATACACGTGAAATTACCGAAATACCCTTGACGGGTCCAACTAGGGTAAAAATACGCAAATACCCCACGTTGGATAGGGCTTGATCCAGAATGGAAAGTCCAATTGATGGCACATAGGCCTAAACGGGGCCCATCACCCAAAGGGGTTTGTTTATTACACTACTACATAAAAGAGCAAATGCAACACTTAAATGCAACAGTTTATACTAAGGCAACGATTTTAGGCAACAGTTTAGTCTAAGGCAACGGTTTAAGCTAAAGCAACGATTTTAGGCAACGGTTTAGGCTTATGCAATGTTTTAGACAACGGTTTAGATAACCGTTGCAAAAGAAACTCTAAGGCAACGCTTTTTTTGCTCTATTGCAACGGTTATTGGATAATCGTTGCCTAAGACCAATTAATAAAATTTTGGTGAAGCCGCAAAATTTTCCCTCTTGCATTTTAGTTGAAATCTAAAAACAAATCAAATTCCAATTACACTCAACCCTTTCACTTTACACGCACTCAACCCTTTCTCCCCTAAACCCTTATACAAAAAACTCAATCAGAAAAATTCCAACTCAAATTCAAAGAAAAATCTCAACTTAAATTCAAAGAAAAATTCCAACACAAATTCCAAAATTCCAATTAAACCAATGAATTGAAGAAGCAGTGCGAACGATTTGTGGAGAAGTAGCAGTCAAGGGAGCTTTGGGCGGTGGTCGGCTGGAGCTTTGGGCGGTGGTCTAAGGAGCACTAGGCGGCGGTGGCGGCTGGAGCTTTGGGCAGTGGTCCGAAGTTCAATCAATGGTGTTTTCGTTTTCTTTTTTTTCCTGTTGATTTCTAGTTGTTGTGAATGATTGGAAGATGTTTTTTTTTTTTTGAAATTTGTTTCTTATGCTGTATATTTTTGAGATTTACCCAAATTGTTGTATAATTTTGCCCTCATTTCCTTTTACAACTAAATAAAAATAAAAAATTATAATGATATCAAAGTTAACCTTAGAAATAACTTGCATGTAATCTACAACCTACAAATGATAACAATTACGAACCAAGACTCAATTGATTGAGGCAATTCTGATGCTTCAATTTAAAATGCAATAGTCCATCTTCTAAGAATTCATGTTGTAGTTGCAATGACCAGGGTCATTCTAGGCTGTAGATTTCAGCTAGTTCATAGTGCAGTTAGTCTTTTGCACTTGGACCTTAGCTTAGACATTTCTGTTTGAACTAGTCTGATAAAGGAGTTTGGATAGCTAATTCATGGCTTATGTCGAATTTTTAGCATCTGACAGCAATTATGTATCTTTCTACCTTTCAGGATTTCATAATTGCCAGTATGGCTATCATGATGTGGATGAGCCGATTTTTTATTGAAATTTGTTTCTTTTGCTATATATTTTTGAGATTTACCCAAATTGTTGTATAATTTTGCCCTAATTTACTTTTACTACTTCCTGAATTTTGTGAACTTTGATTTTATTTCCTTTTCAATGTTTTGAAGTAGTAATGAATGTTGTTCTTGTTATATTTGCTGGGTTTTTTTGGATGCTTTTTAGTATTACGAGTGAGAGTCTGATGAGTGACCACTAGATAGCAGCAACCTCCATACCCCATTACCGCAACCTCATATTGAATTGCTACCAAACACACAATTCACAACCTCATACTGAATTGCTACTCCATATTGCTACATGCCTTGTCATTTTAACGAGCACATATATGATATAATTTTTATAAGTGTTGTGACTTTAAAGCTAAGTTACGTACACAATGACTATACAGATAGAGTGATGGTTTGCTGTCATTTTCAGTGCCCATAAATGTAACCACAATCAACTGGTGTGAAACCATTATCTTCCGCTTTTCAAATCTTTTTTTAAAGATATTTAGAATCTTAGAATCTTAGACTTTGATGTTGCAGAATCCAAATAAGCAGTCATTGCTTTGAACTTTGATGTTGCTATGTCTGATAGTATAAGTAGCATAAGTAGCAGAGAGCAATGGCTAATCGAAATAGGACTAGCAATTAAGTACAATTATTTGGCAGCATTATTGGTTATTGGTGGGTCAGGGATATAGTGAAAAATAAAGGTACGACATAAAGCTAAGGGATTATATTGAATGCCTTTAACTATGCGTACAATTATCTACTCTGTATAATCAACTACACTTGGCTTGAATGTATAATCAATATCAAAACTTGCCTTCTATTTCTATTATTATCAGACTGTTATTATCAGTCTTAACCTGTTTATATTGAATTTTTTTACACTTGTACTTGTGATAAACATGTAGTATATTATATGTTCTAAACTAATAAGTGAATGTATTTTTCCTATAAGTAGTATATTGAACAATAAACTTATATTGATCTCATGCGTTAGTATTTGGAACTCCGTTTTCTTTCGCTTCATTCTCATACATAGTTTCACTAAGATATTAACATTGGTCTCATGCACTACTATGTAAACTAATTCTTCTTCTTTTTTTCTATCATTGTTTTTGTTTTTTATAGTTCCTTATATTAGGCGTTGTTAAATTAATTCTTTGAGTAACAATTTTAGGAAGTTGGTTTTAGAATGCTGGATAGGAATGATGCCTTAGAAAATGATGCATAATCTCAATATGCTTGGTTTTAGAATGCTAGATAGGAATTTTGGAAATATTGATTGCCCTTGTGTTGTCACATAAAATAGAAACACTTCCAAAACAGACCCCAAAATCCTTTAGTTGTGACTTTATCCRCAAGAGTTGAGCACAACATAAAGCAGCTGCAATGTACTCAAAATCGGCTGTAGATAAAGCCATAGAATTTTGCTACTTAGATCCCTATGAGATGAGACAAGAACCTAAAAAAAGGACCATTCTAGAAGTGTTCTTCCTGTCCACAATAAAACCAACAAAGTCAGCATCTGTGTATCCAACTAAGTTCATGTTGCTTCCTTTTGGATACCACAGACATAGATCAACAGTACCATTAAGATACTTGGCCTCAAAATCCTCTTGACAGCCTTTAGGTGAGATTCTTTAGGGTTGCCTGGAAATCATGAACACAACCCTACTGAAAACACTATATCTGGCCTACTTGTTGTCAAGTAAAGCAATGAGCCAATCATACCTCTGTACAGCTTACCCTCAACACCTTTTCCTTTCTCATCAAGGCTCAACTTTGTAAAACTTGGAATAGGTGTTTCATATGATTTGTTGTCCTGTAGACCATATCTCTTCAGTAGTTCCTTGAAATATTTCTGTTGATGGATCATGATTCCATCCTTGGTTTGCTTGATTTGAAGCTCTAGGAAGAATCCAAGTTCTCCCATCATACTCATCTCAAATTCACTTTTCATCAAATCTGCAAACTCATCACACAAATCAGGATTAGTAGCTCCGATCAAATATCATCAACATATATTTGAACCACTAACAAATTAGTTCTTCTGTGTTTTAAGAATAGTGTCTTGTCAACTGAACCTCTCTTATAGCCATTTTCTAAAAGAAAACGGGAAAGTATCTCATACCATGCTCTACGAGCTTGTTTGAGACCGTAAAGAGCTTTGTCAAGTTTAAAAACATGGTTTGGCAAGTCACTATCCTCAAATCCAGGAGGTTATTCCACATAAATATCTTCTTTCAAATAGTCATTAATAAAGGTTCTCTTAACATCCATTTGAAAGAGTTTGAAGTTCATGTGGGCAGCAAATGCAATTAAGATCCTGATTGCTTCAAACTTGGCTACTGGAGAAAAGGTTTCATCATAATCAATTCCTTCCTGTTGTTTAAACCCTTGAACCACTAGCCTAACTTTATTTCTTACTATAATACCTTAATCATCCAATTTGTTTCTGAATACCCATTTAGTTCCAATTACAGACATATTTTCCTTCCTGGGTTCAAGATGCCAAACTTGATTTCTCTCAAACTGATTAAGTTCATCTTGCATAGCTAGAACCCAATCTGGATCTGTTAAAGCAACTTTATAGTCACTCGGTTCAACATTTGAAAGAACGGAGTAGAAAACACAAATTTTTTGTAAAGTAGAATTCCTAGTCTGCACCCCTTTGTTAATGTCACTAATGATAAGATGAGTGGGGTGAGAGGACTTGTGCTTAAAGGATTTGTTCGTATCAAAGTTTACATTTGTGCCTCCTAATGTTGAACCTGGTCTGGTACTGGTTCCCCTTATATCATTGTCATTTTGAATGGGTGAACCAGTTTCCCTAGTGGTCTCAGCTGCATCATCTTCATGTGGATGAGCCTCTGAGTCACTATCTTCTTCCCTTACATCTTGAGCTACTCAATTCTGTGCTGCACCAGACTCTTCCCCTTAAGGAGAATTGTGTGGTGAGTCTGGTTCATCACCTTCTCCTTCCTTAACTCCTGTAAAGTTCAGCATACCAATCTCGAACTCATCAACATCATCAACCTGCACATGCTTGCTGAACATGTTAGTCTCATCAAACAAAACATGGATACTTTCTTCGACACACAAGGTTCTTTTGTTGAACACTTTATATGCCTTGTTGTGTGAAGAGTATCCAACGAAAACAATCCAAACCTCATCACTCCTTGGGTTAAATTTATCCAAACTAGATTTATCATTATTGTGTGCAAAGCATTTGCACCCAAAAACGCGTAAATGTGCAATGTTTGGTTTTCTTCCCCTAAGGATCTCATAAGGAGTTTTCTTCATAAGTTGTCTCAACATTACGCTGTTTAAAATATAGCATGCGCTTTAGCTAGAAGTTTCGAGGTAAACCACTCTCTAGAAGCATTGTTCTTGCCATTTCTTCTAGAGTACGATTTTTCCTCTCAACTACTCCATTTTGTTGTGGAGTTCTGGGAGTTGAAAAGTTGTGAATTACACCATGATCATTACAGTAGGTTACATAGCTGACATTGTCAAATTCATAGCCATGATCAAACCGGATAGAGACCAGTTGATGATTAATCTTATTTTGGATTTGTTTTACTAAGATTTTAAATTCTTCAAAAGTTTCATTCTTAAATTTCAGAAAAAATTGTCCAAGTATAACGAGAATAATCATCAACCAAAACAAGCACATAACTATGACCATTTCAACCTTGCACACGCATAGGCCCACACAAATCCATGTGCCCAAGTTCGAATGGTCTAGTAGTGTTTACAACCTTTTTTGGATGAAAAGAGGACTTGACATGCTTACATTTAGCACATTCATGATAAATATGATCTGCAGCAAACTTGATGTTAGGTAAACCTGTAACCAAATCCTGAGATCGTAGTTTATTTAGCAAGGAAAAACTTACATATCCAAATCTCTTGTGCCACAGCCAATGGTCATCCTCTACAACACTGAGACAAGTGGAATTGGTCTTAGAAAAATCTGACTCAAGAATGTTGTGTAAGCATTATTGTGTCTGAAACCCTTACAGACCAGTTCCTTTATTTCAGTGACAGAGATTGGTTTCAAATTCAACATGGTTTCCTTTGTCACATAGCTGAGAAATGCTCAAGAGGTTATGTTTCATAACCTTCAAAAAAATATACATTTTCAATTGCTTGAGAAAGTGTCTTACCAACCTTACCTATACCTTTGATAAAACCTTTGCTATTATCCCCAAAAGTGACACTTCCTCCTTCATAGGCTACGAGTGAAAGAAATTAACTTTTATCACCGAACACGTGTCTTAAACAACCACTGTCCAAATACCAATATAGCTTTCCTTTCACTCTAACCTGCATAAACAAATCAAGGTTTAGTTTTAGTAACCCAGATTTTCTTGGGTTCCTTATCCTTGGGAAATGGTTTGACTCTGTCCTTTCTAACCCAAATCTGATTCACATTGGTCTCGTTTGTTTTATCATGTTTCTCTCTTGTGGACCTATGCTGTGTGTGACTTTTCGGACTCTGAACACTTTGGACATGAGACTGATTTCTTTTATCATGTTTTTCTAAGTCTAGTAGGTATCAATCATATGTCCATTCTTACCACAGTAGGTGCAAACGTGCATGTCTTTTGCAAACACCCGTACTTACCTCTCTTGAATTCAGAAATCCGAGTCTCATCTCTTCCCCAGTTTTGTTGCTGCTGGGAACTAGAACCAGAATACCCTAGTCCAAACCTTTGAGAATTTCCAAGTTGTGAGGTTAGGATGTTTAGAGTACTCTGAGCGTCAAGCAACCTATTCATTTGTCTCAAGCAATCACTCAGATCATGTTCCTTGGTTTCAAGTTTCTTAAGCCGAGCTTCATTGAATTCTGCAGCAATGGCAAGATCTAACTTTGCCCTATGAAGTTCATCCTTAAGTTTTGAAACCAGATCAAGGTTTGGTTCAGTAGTGGTCTCAATGTTTTTGCCGTTTTGTAGTTTGTATATTTTGGCTTGAAGATCACAGATCTTAGCTTCATATTCTAAATGTAAAGATTTAATATCAACATCTTGATTACCTGAAGTAACTTCAGTGTTGATATTTTTCTTTAAATCGAATATTTCAGCTTGTAAATCACAAATCTTACCCTCATATTCCAAACACAAATCTTCGACATTAACAGTTGAACCACTTGTGCTAGCAAGACAAGTTTTCATATCCACAACACATCAAACAATCTATCTTTTCTTCGCATTTTACTACTTTCCTTATCCGCACTTAACTTAGCAGCCAAATACAGTTTAGCATAGCATAGCGTAGTTTAGCATTAGCATAGTGTAGTTCATCCTCATGGATCAGTAGCTTGTTACTCTATTTAGCCAATTGTATGAACATGGAGGTAATCATCATTACTTGTATAATGCAGTTGTAGTATGATTCCATCGTTACTATTATAATGGAAGGCTTTTGAAATCTTTTCAATCTTGTTTGTCCTAAGCTTCAATTTTAATCCACACTAGGCTCAATTTCCTGTATTTTACATTCTCCATCCTTCGTTTACGATCTTAGGAGCCATTTTACGTTAACGAGGTTATCTTTATAATCAATAACTAGAGGGGCAGCCCCCTACCGAACTAAAAAAACATTTGGTGCTTGACTTGTTGGTGAAGTGCAAAATCACCTCAATAGTGATAAAAGATTATGTTAAAATCCTAGGACATACAACACATTGTTAAGCATAATTTTATTATTACGTCTCACACTACCAACTTCACAAGTTTCTTTCCCCATTTCCATCAAGCAACCCTACTCGCACAACCTTATTTAAGAAATTTATTTTGTCAAAACTACTTCTTGTTCTAGCAACATGATCGGAAGCTCCCAAATCGACAATCTAGATATTTTGATTTGTTTTATCAAAAATATTACACACATTTAAGGTGATTATAATATTGCAATGTTGCCTCCTTGGTTGCTGCTACTCTAACCCGATTGTTTGACATTTAATACCTTAATAACTTCTTGTACCACAGTACTAACTAGATCATCATCTCCCTTTCTAGTCCCATGGTTATGATGCCTTCTTCATTTTGAAAATCAAGAGAACTATCAAATTAAAGCCCCTTTCTTCCTCTTCCTTCACAATATTGCCAGCAAATTTGCCTCCAAACCTTCCTTTAGGTCCCTTGTACCAATCTGGATAACCCACAATTTTGAAACACTCTTCTTTGATGTGTCCTTTCATGCCACAATGATCACATCTTTTGGCCCATTTCACCCTTTTAAAGTTCCTTCTTGGTGTTGTAGTTCTTTGCAAATTAGTAGCATTAAAAGCACTAACATCACTTTGATTGAATACTTTCATTTTACTTTGATATGTAAGATTTAAATTGGRTAAAGGATTCATACCTATTATGTTCCCAACAATCCCTTCATATTTCTTAGTATCAAGTCTCATAAAAAATCCATCACTCTAATAATTTTCTCTTACATCTCCATAATTTTCTTTTGTACATTACACTTGCATAATTTCTTCGCATCACATTCACACATTGGTACCCCTTCATATAGAGCCAACTCATCTGTCAAGGATTTCATTTTGCAGTAGTATTACGAGACAGATTTTTTTTACGCTTCAAAACATTTAATTCCCTTCTCAATGGGTATAATTATGGTGCTCTGCTTTCTCCAAAACGCTCCGCAAGTTCATCCCACAACTGCTTCGATAATTCACAAAATATCAAACTCTCAACCATTTGATCACTCATAGATTTAAAAATCCATGATCGAACCATATATTACGCAACCACTTTTGGTAATCCTTTGTACAAAATTCTGGTTGCTTCATACTTCCATCAATATATCCTAATTTGTTGTTTGAACCCAAAGACATTTTAATACACCTACTCCAATTAATAAAATTGGAACCATTTAAAATCATGTTACTTATTTGCATCCTCGGATTATCAGAAGGTGCTAAAAACAACAGGTCTGCATACCCGTTCAACTGGTCATTCGACGTCTCCTCCTTTCCAGCCATGCTTGACAATTGAGGCTATAATTTCGATCTTAAAGTTGCTCCTGCTCTAATACCATGAACAACATAGCATTATGAAATTTTTGTGTATTAGGTTATAGTAATATTTAGGTTTTGAGTGAGAAAGACAATTGTGTAATGTTTATTCCATTATCTCACTTTGCAGTAATACAAACAAAATACATATCTATACCAAGAAGTAATCCATCCAATCCTTAGTATATACAAGGAAAGTATGTATAAAAAAAAATCAGAACACATGCAAAGCACAAGGTCCAAAACTAAAATAGAGAGTCTAAGTTTTCACAATTTTTGTAAAAAGAAGTTACCCATCACATGGTAAAAGGGTTGCAAGTTATCCAAAGCATCCCCAAAATAATTAAACCCTTTTAAATTCAAATATCATGAACTTGAAAAAGGGTGCCTACTTCTCTCAGAAAGGCAAATATGATCTAATGAGAAGTCAATTGACCTAATTTTTAGGGGCAAATGATTTGGCAAATGTCATACTATGCCATGTGACATATTTCTATTTGGCCGCGGGTCCATAAGAAAAATTCTARTGGGTAGAAATCAGCTTATTAAAGCCCAAACGATGGAAAACCCAATAAATAAGGCAAAAACTTAGGTACATCTAGTGCACCATAAATTTATGTTGCACAAAGTATAATGATACATGTGATCAATACATTGACCCTTGTTATTTATCACAATATGAATATAAAAGTGTATAAGGAGTCAATATATTGACTTAAAGAGTCTCTAAAATCTGATGTACAATAAACTTATTGTGCATCTGATACACCCAATTTTTTCTGAATTAATAGAGTGTCACTCTTATGTTGTCAAATGGCAATATAATGAATGCATCATTTTTTTTATGGGAATGAATATATCATTGATCATCCAATGTTAGCCCTACGGTATATGTAAATCGTAATATTTATGACACTTTCTAATTTCTCCACAGAGTCTCACCTACTCTTAATCAAATCATTCAATCATTATCTCGCCTCAATCTTTCAATGAATAGAAAATATTCTTACCTTATTAGTTTTTAATTTTTACTTTATTTTTTCTCGCTCATTTTAATGACTTGAGTGTCGTAGTGGAAATAATCTGTTAAATATTGCTCTCCTTTTTTTTCTGGTCTTTGATAGGTACACACCACACTAGTACAAGCTCCGAATAGATTACTTGGAAGGTTTCCCACATCCACCTCTCATCACTTTGGATAAACAAGTTTTACTTACAATAACACGACTCGTATCCTAATACATTATTTTTACATAGAGAGACAATATTTCAAATGATTTTTCAAATGTCTAGTTGTAAACTGTTGGAATAATGATTTTAAAAGCTTAATTTGCTAACAATTTAATGGTAATCTCCTAGGATTCAATTATTGTGAGCGTTATGACTAGTTGAATTCATAACAACTAGTAACCCCCCACTTATGAGCCTTGAACATGACAATAATTCACATTAATATGAAGGTTACAATATGAAGTAATAGGATTATTATTGTGATTTATTGATACTTGTAACAATCTTTTGTTGGTTACAAGACATCTTTATAAATAGGTGATTGATCTCTAGTTTGTAGTAGTGAACAACTTCTTTATAATTCTCTCGATCTTGAGTAAGAGCTTGTGTAACTCCAATCCCTCACACTCAAGTACATGAGTATGTGGGAGTGATGTTAACCTAAGGGAAGGAATCGACCATAACATTTTGTACCTTGGACGGGCCGAATCTCATTTTAAGGCAATGGTTTTAGACTATAGCATTACATACCAATTTCATCCTAAATGATAAAGTGAGGATTGCTTTAGTATAGATATATATATAGATTTGTTGTGGGTACGATGATTTGTTTGGCCGCTAACATGGTGTATGTGTTTTCTAAACATGGCTAATTTGCAATCTATATTGACATGTTTCATGGTACTACATAGATTGATTTTTTTTTTTGTTTATAATTATTTTACCTCTTGGTGATATTGGCACGGTGTCATAATGCTTGTATGTAGAAGCCAATTTCTAATAGTTGTGAGGTAAATATACAGTTAAAAGAGATATGAATTAGTAGCATGACATTTCACAACAAATATTTGATGATGGACTCACAGAGTGTATCCTTAGCTTGGGAAACACATGAGTCATGCATGTTGTGAGTGTTGGTCAATCATCTTGGTTTATATAATTGGAAAATAGCGTCATAGCATGGGATGTCCTTACTAGTTCGCTTTCGTTGGTATCAAAAGCTTGGACTAGTAATCATTAGAGTTGGCAATGGATCCTGGACCCGCCCCGGATCCGTAGCCATGTTTTTGGACTCGGCGGATCCGGGTCGGATACAGATCCTGTCTGGAAAAACGGATACAGATCCGGGTCTAATAACAGGATTCATATCCGGATCCGTTTACCCATTTTTTTAATAATACATATATTTCTGTTTTTTAATATATTTAAATATCCGATATTTTTAACAAACAAAACAACAACCACACATTTAATTCTTTAGTCTTTACTCTTTACTAACATTTACATTACCAAAACACAACATTTACATCTCAAAACATTTCAAAAACATTCAAACAAAACCCTAAGTCCCTACTCCCTTACTTGACTTACTCTCCCTTGCAACCCTAAGCTAACTCGCGGAGCTCCGGTCAGGTGACGACGTCCAATCAAGCCCAGTCCACGGCGTCCAGTTAAGCCCAATCCATGGCGCGCAGTCAAGCTCCTGCCAGTCCACGAAGCAGCGAGCAGTTGCGCGTAGTCAAGCCCCTGCCCAATCCACGACTTCTCCAGCATTCTGCAGCGACGGCGGCTTCTCCAGCGGTCTACAGCGAGCCAGCGATGCAACAACTCAGCCGCAGGCAGCAGGTAGTCCTGAGTCACTGAGTCAGTTTCATTTTTTTTCTTTTTCTCTAATTTCGTTTTCTTTCTTGGAATTGTTGTTGTTGTTGGTTATTATTATTATTATTATTATTATTATTATTATTATTATTCCTTATTATTATTATTATTATTATTATTATTATTATTATTATTTATTTTCTATTTTTAATGATTATTAGTATTATTTCTATCTCTTTGAGTTGATTGTGTGATTTGTATAATTGTATTTGATAGTATGAACTCAATTTCGGATCCTTTGTGGAGTTGTAGTGTGTACTTTGTTATATTTTTAATTGTAATTGTTAAACTTTGTGGATTTGTAATGTGTACTTTGTTTATTTTCTAAGTATTGACCCTAAAGAACAATGTATGGAAGGTTTGAATTTATTAAATGTTGTTTTGGCAACTTCAAATAGGTGAAATTTGTAATTATTCGTAGGATCCGTTTAAGATTCATATCCGTAAGATCCGTCAAATATGGATATGGATACTAAGAAAAATATCCGACGGATACGGATCGAATCTGGATCCTTCTCTCAAAAACGGATCTGGATCTGGATGCAGTAGGATCCAGTCCAGATCCGATCTGTTGCCATAACTAGTAATCATGCATGTGTTATATGCTTATGCTATGAAACTGTTAGAGGGTATTGGATCATAGGTCTAAGACTAAGGACGGCAAATGGGTCGGGTCGGGTTCGTGTCGAATATTTTTGCACCAGAAAACCCTAACCCTAACCCGACTTGATTTTTTACGGGTCAGGTTTTTTAGGCCTAACCTTACCTGAATTTTTCGGGTCGGCTTGATTTTTTTAACTTAGGAAATAATTGCAAAAATCAAATATGAGGAACCCGATTATGACCTGATTTTTAAGGCCAACCCGAAAACACCTATTGTAACCTGAATTTTTTAAGCTACCATTTGACCATTTGTAACACTTAGTAATACAAATTACTGTAAGTACATACCATAATATATAATAAAGTAGCAAAAGTTTACAAACCACCATAGTCTTAATTCGTTAGGCTATTTCAAATCATCAGAGTTTTTGGTTTTTATTTTTCGTGTCGGTTTCGTGTCAGAAAATTCAACCTGAACCTAACCCATTTTTTTCAGGTCGTGTTCGTGTTGACCCATTTTTGTTTTCGTGTCGGAAAATTCGAACCTAACCCGATTTTCAGGTCGGGTTCGTGTCGTGTTTTTTGTGTCGTGTCAGCTTTTGTCGCCTTTATCTAAAACCCATTAGGTTATTCTAGGTTATTAGGTTATTATCTAGGTTATCCCATACAATTACATCAATATATATAGAAAACATAACATAACCTAGATAATAACCTAATAACCTACTATAGAATAACCTAATGGGCCTTGGATCTATGGTCCAATACCCTCTAACAGAAACTTTTCATGTTCTTGTTGTTATCTACCCCATTGTTAGTATTTAAAGTAATGCTTTAATTAAATTACAAAATTGTGTGCAATGTGGGGATGAGTTAGGATTTGAGAAACATTGATATACACTTGAATCTCTTGAACTATGTTTAATATTCTCTCTTATTGTCATTGATTGAGTATTAAATAATATGTTCTTTACACATGGTGATGTTTAATACATAGTGAATTTTCCACATATTAACGTTCCAATTTTAATTGTAATGAGTTCACTACTAGAAATTCGTCTTCGGGCGACCGCATTTAGCGACCGATTTTTAGTCGGTCGCTATTGCAACCGTTAGCGACCGATTATTCGGTCGCAACAATTAGCGACCGAATAATCGGTCGCTAAGGGCCTATTAGCGACCGATTTATCGGTCACTAAGACAATAAACAAAGGCGGGTTGAGCTTTGCCTTTAAAAAAAGCGACCGATACTTCGATCGCTAATTTGTTTTTTTTAAAAAAAATAAAGGGATTTTTCATAGGGTACCCCTAAGATTTATGATATTTCACGTGGTGTCCTGAACATTTTTAATATTCATGTGGTACCCCGTTTTACCAAAATAATTCATAACTAAGRCAAAGTGACAATTTTGATGAATTTTTTGGGTTGAATAAAAGGGTTGGAAAATGAGATTTCATGAATAAGTGTAGCTATCATGTGAAACACTTGTAAAAATACAAAATGAATGACATTTTGGTAATTTTAAGACCCAAAAAATTAATCGAAATTGTCATTTTGCCTTAGTTATGAATTATTTTGGTAAAATGGGGCACCGTGTGAATTTTGAAAATGTTGAGGACACCACGTGAAACCATAAATCTCAGGGGTACCTCATGAAAATTCCCAAAAATAAAAAATAAAAACGTGACAAAACCTCAAGGGTCCTCAACATAGTCGACATACTCGACAAAACACCAAAAAAAAACCCCAAACCCCCTCTCACTCGACACTCGCCCCTCCTTCTCCCTCTCACTCGACAAAACCCCCTCGTCGTTGCTCCGTCGTCGTCGCCATTGATCCATCACCGTCACCGTTGCTCCATCACTGCTCCGTCGCCGTCACCGTCGCCGTTGCTCCCTCGCCGTTGCTCCCTCGCCGATACTCCTTCTCCCTTTCTCCCTCTTTCTCCCTTTCTCTTTCCTTCAAAACCCCACTGCTTCGCCACTCCTTCTCCCTCTTTCTCCAGCGACGCCCAATTCGACGCCAACTCCACTGCTCACGCCACTCCTCACGCAGATTTAGGGTAAGATTTTGATTTTAATTTTAATTTTAATTTTATTTCGAATTTTTGGGGGGTTAGGGTTCATGTTCATTGCATTTTATTTGGGGGTTAGTGTTTAATTGCTGCTGTTCTTGTGTTTAATTGCTTATGCTCGAAAATTGGTGTCTAATTGAACCCTAATTAGACTCAACAATAACTCAAGACTTGTTGCTATTTTGCTTGATTTTGGAGGAGTTGTTTGGGTTCGAATTTTCTGAAATATTTGGGAATAATTGGTCGAATTTTGGCTTTAAATTTTGGAGGATTACTTTCTTRAATTTGGGATTTTCAGTGGGATTTTAGACTTCATGACTTGATATAATTTTGGGGTGTTTTAGGGTTCGTAACTTTGTTGCGCTGCTGATGTGGTTGCTTCGTGTGATCAATTAGTTTTTTTAATTTGTTTTTTTATCTATTATATCAAAGGATTTATTTTTCTCATACAGTTTTCTGGGTATTATTTCTGGGTATTATCTGGTATCGAGCAACAATGAGTGGGCTGTTAGTAACGTTGGACTGTTCGCCTCAAATAGCAATGTGTCATATACATTTAACAGTCCATGACAGTTTGTAAGTCTAGACTCTGAGCTATTCCAAACCACCAAGTTGTCTTCCGACTCCCTTAGATACTATGGCTTAGGACTTCAAAATGGTAATTACAATGTACTCTTGCAATTTACGGAATTACAGTTTGAAAATGGTAGAACTTGGAAAAGTCTTGGAAGACGTGTGTTCGATATCTATATCCAGGTAAATAGTTGTATCTTGTTCTTGTAGTCTTCAGAAAGCTCCATGCCCTTCTGCTACATAGACTTCAAATTTGGTTTAAGCTGAACTAAACAACTTTAGGTTAGTAATAAGATCCGAGTTTAACTTGATATGGAATAATTATTAATCACTTTGCTGTGATGAATAAGCAGATAAAAGTAGAAATTAAATTGATGTAAAAGCCTATTGTTTAGTTGTTGTGATTGTATTGTTATAACTGTTGTTGCTCCTGGATTCCATTCTTTGCTTCAGTAAATAAAAAGGTTGATTATGCCATTTTGATAACTAAAGTTACCAGTCACTAAAAAATATATTTGCAATTCTTGTTAGATATTCTGATGGCCAACAGAAGTTAATTATCTCATATACATTTCTCATTGTTGTTCCTGCTTCTTGCAACTWGGCATAAATAAAATTTTCCCTGTTGTTCAATGCCTGCCTATTGCTTCATTATTTACGCCACTCGATACTATTCTAAACTAGGGAWATCGGGTGGAAAGAAACTTTGATATTCGTAGGGCAGCAGGTGGTGAGTCATACASACCTGTTCGTAGAAATTATAYTATTCCGGTTTCAGCAAATTACCTTGAAATTCATCTATTCTGGACTGGAAAGGTGRACCTGCTGCATACCTARCCAAGGAACATATGGGCCTTCAATATCGGCTATCAGCGTTACCCCATGTAATTATGTTTACTCAATTTGATTATAACTCTATTAGGAAGGTTAATATCAATCTAATGAGAATAAGGGCTATCATTTTTTTCTTGTTTTTGCCCCTGAGTACCTATATGGTTCTTGCCTTTCTCTACTAGCCTTGTACAGTGTTTTTCCCTTCTAGTTGCATTAAACTCACAACCATATTTGCACCTCTTCTTGGACAATTTCATCATGTGATCGGTTTCCAGTTTTTTGGTTTTTGGAAACTGAAACTGGAACAAGTTTTCTTTACCTATGCCACCTTGTGCTCTAACATAAGTTTTCCAAAGGAAATTACTTGGTAAACACCTTGTGGGATAGTTTCTTTTTAGTAGAAAGTTTAGAAAGAAGCATTTGTTGGCCCCTTGCTTCGATATGAGTTTTGCTGATATCATTTTTCATCAATTATAATGATGAATAGTAGAAAAGGAAGTTGATGATGCTAAAACAGTCAACCTTGAAACAGGCGAAGCTGCAAAGAATAGTTTTTACTAAGCATAATCTGTAATGGACAATTTCATGATACACTTTTGAAGTCGGTTGGTTTGAGCTTGATCTGTATTACTTGTATTTTGCTGTGTCCCACTGTAAAATCTATTAGTTCTGCCTGAATTTGGATGTCTCAACTTCTAACTTGTACTGTTTTTTAAATTAGCAATGGAAGTTGTTTACTTGTATAGTTGTATTACATTAATACTTTTACCAATTTCTGAAAATTTGTGAGTCCATATATAGTCACTAAAATCCTTACGCAGTAAAAAATAAAATAAAATTGATGCTTGAGAAAATTACTAGCAAAAAAAAATGTCACATGAATCATAATAAGTCCTTACGTAATTTCATAATTTCCTTGTTCTAGGTCACCCTTATCATACTGACGGATTAACATACATGGCAATAAGTCCAGATTCAGCTATTGTTTTGACTGGTTCAAAGGATCACAAGGTTCACATGGTCAATATTWCATCGGGGAAGGTGTGACTTGAAACTTTTATAAATTTCCATCCCCCACCATTTCTGTACATGTGTATTGTTTGTTCTGCCTTTTAATTCCTGGTGTTGTTTTCTGCAGGTGATCGGAACTTTGAATGCTCACACRGATTCAGTAGAATGTGTTGGGTTCTCACCAAGGTTTGTCAGCTTCATGTATTTTTTTAAATTTATTTTTAATTTTTTGCCTCCTGCGTGTAGCTAGTTAGTGCCCCATGACATTATCTGAGTGAATTCTGACCTGTACTTGTAGTTAAGAAATTCTTATTTGAATTCTAAAAATAAAATGCAAAATTGCTGATTTGACAAGTGATAGTCGGTCGGTCGTTATTTAGTAGTCTCTGGAATTTTATTTTTAAAAAGCGCAACTAAGTGCAAGGTGACTGAGCTGGAACTTTTGCAACTTTTGTGAGCGGCAAAGTGACCACACCAATTTGATAAAATGAGGAAATGATTGAGGTCAGTTCTAATACTAATGTAGGACTGTGTTATATGGAGTCAAGAGCAATGTTTAAATTTGACGAACTTTCTGATTATCTTTGAACTCCTGCCTCCCTTATTATGAAGCGCATGAAGTGGTCATTCAGAATGTAAATTGTTATTCAATAGAGTTCACTTTCCTACTTTTTTTTGTCACCAAATGAAATCATGATACATTAGGAGGACCTTATCCCTGCTGTGAGCCACAATAATTATGGCACTAGCTATAATAATTACTCAAAAGTTTTAACTTATATCCAATCCAACTAGGCCTTGCTTCCAAAGAAATCTCTGTAGTGCTTAATTTTAGCTGCTTGATAATTTGGATAAAAAGTGACTTCGATCAGGCTAATGATTTACACGAAGAGGTCGTCCCACTAGTTCTTTATTTCCGCATCACAAAGATAATAGAAGATTACTATGTTGAGATGTGTCTTGCTGTCCGGCTGGTGTCTTTTCTCTAAGCTAATCTGAAAATCTGAATCACTTTCAGCTTATTGGTGCATTGAATGGCTGTACAACTGCTATATGTGACAAGATAAAGCAATCTGCAGAAGGCTATATGTGACAAGATAAAGCAATCTACAGATGTGCTTAAGCTTGATTTTTAAGGGCTGATGTGATTGTCATATTGTTGTTTTGGCTTAGGCTGGCATGTTGTTATACAATGTTATGTTTGAGCTATGTGATTGTGGTGGGGTGATGGAAGTATTGAGCTGGTTCATTTATATCTCTTGTATTTTACTATTCAAATTAGCTTGTGAGATCTCTTTTTGGGGTCCTCTTATGCTCATATTTCAAGGAGATCTTGCATTCTTGCCAGTATTTTGGGTATTGGTGTATTACTCACTGCCTATGTTGAATTCATGTGATGCTCTGGTTGTAGAGATTGGTCATATTTGTTTTATCATTATAAGTTGCCAAACCAATTATATAGTCACTTGTATATTGATTGAAATGGATGTTTTCCGTGAATATGTATTTTTGCTTGGTGAGATTGGCAGGGCTATGACCTGATGCATCTCATGATTGTTGGATGTTGTATCAAGGTTTGATTGGTCCTGTATATCAATGTACCAATACACGGTTTGGTTTCTTCTCTAAATTCATGATTTCTATTGAAAGCGTTGGGAACTGATATGGTGTTATTGATTGGTTTTCATGTTTCTTTTACTCTTTGAGTTTTTGTGTTGCGATGTACTTTTTTCCACATCTTACAGTGAGTTGATGCTGCACATTGACGGTGTTGATGCTTCTTCTGATTTAAGTGGAGTTTATACTTTGGAACGTTTACCAACAGCAGAAGAACTTCAAGTCAACAGCAAACACTTGCATGCTCTGATGTTTTATATACTGCCACTGTTGTTGACACTGTCTATACTTTTGAAGCTTCATTTGAAACTCATTAGTTTTGTTGGCTGAGTATTGCAATCCGTACAACATGAAGGCCTTCGTGTGTGCATATTGGGGTTCCTAGAGTATTCACAATATCCTGGGTATATGTGAATCTGATTGAAAAATCTCAAAGGTGACACTTTTCTGGAGAAAAATAGATTGCATGTAATCTCAGAACTGAATTGACTCTAATTAAATCTGATTGGGATTTATGTGTTTAAGTGTTGTATGAGACCTTTTAAAATTTTTGGATTAAATGTAATGCTTTAAAAGGTGAAGAGAAAGCAATTTTATTATAAAAATTTTATTTTTGCATATTTATTTTGTTTTCCGTTAATATTAAATTTTTTTTATATTACATTAACGCAAAAAAATAGTTGAATATCCACGATTAAAAAAAAAGCAAAAAACCACATTTAGCGACCGCAAATCGGTCGCTAAATTCAATTCGCATGGAAATTGAATTTAGCGACCGATTTTCGGTCGCTAAATGTGATTTTTTTGAAGGAAAATGAAATTAGAGACCGAAGTTCGGTCGCTAATTAGAGACCGATCTGTGTCGGTCGCTAATAGCTTTTTCCCTCCAAAAATTGGAGGGTTCCTGAGTCTCTTAGTCGGTCGCTAAATCGTTCGCTAAAAATTTTGTTGTGGTTATTATTGTGGTTCAAATTCTTGAATGAAAAGTCTACGTTGTAAGTATGTGAACATGTGTGATATTTGGAGACTTAAAGGAATTTGACCTCTTACTTATCTTTGTTTTTGGTAAAATTTCTTTAAAGCTCAAAAATAATTTTGGTCTATAGTGATGATGTTTAGATACCTTTTCATCAAAGTTTTTAATTTAACTTTTTTGTCTCATGTGGGGGAAATAATTAATATGGTGTATAAATTGTTGGACTTAAAATTTGATTTGATTAAAAGGTCAAATGATTGATAGTGAGATCAAAATAGACCAAATGTTTTTCTCAAAATATAGTGTGTGTGTGTTTGACATGTTTTGGAAAAACAATGTTGGGTTTTTTTTCATAGTTATGTCATATTTGTTATTTTGAAAAGTTATTGTTGAAAATTCA
This sequence comes from Bassia scoparia, assembly GCA_008642245.1. NCBI lineage: Eukaryota > Viridiplantae > Streptophyta > Magnoliopsida > Caryophyllales > Amaranthaceae > Bassia > Bassia scoparia. The sequence goes on from SNQN01001891.1 coordinate 72,588, forward strand.
AGGTCAATTTGTTATTTATGTGAAATATATTTTAGCATGAATATTCTTTTTAAAGAACTCAATGAAATATTTGATTTGAGTGAATATGCTAAAATGACTTTGAATGAGCTATGAGTTTCATGATGATTAACATATCACTTATTTGCGAATTATTTGAGTTATGATTTTTCACAAAGAGGTTGGTGAAAATCATATTTTAATATTTCATCACGTAAAAAGTTTGTTGATTTGCAATAGTTTCAAAAGTTATTTATTTTTGAATATTGAGTGCAAAATATACTTTTTTACTTTATGGTAATGAGATAATAATTCAATGAATGACTATGTTATATTTGTCAAAGATAATATTTTAGATAATGTTCTAAAATTTTGCATTGCCTATTTTGTCCCATGAGTTATTTAATTTATTCTTAAATGTGTAGAACAAGAAAATTAAATATGACTAATTCTTTTGTCACGTGTGCTTTGTGAAGAGTATATGTGTATATATTTTAATATCTTTGTTTGTGATATTATTTTTCTAATAGAAAATTTTGACAACAAAGATGGGGGTGCACATGGAAATTTGATTGAGACTTTTTTATGATCATTGTGAAGATGTCGAGGGGGATAGGCTTTGAGCCCATTTGTTGGTATTAAGCATTACATTACCTATCCCTATGACATACATACATTATAATGTTTATGAGGTTGAGTCTTTGGACTCTTAATGAATCTAAAATCCTTGTGGTAGGTGCTATTTGAAACGCACTTGAGGGATCCACCGTTGTATATATGATGGTTGAGTTTGATTTCCTAAACTCTTAATGAATCCATAGCCCAAAAATGGGTGGTCCTATATTAGACGGATTTGATGGAATCACCGCTTAATTTGTGAGGTTGAGCTATATTGCTCTTAATGAATCTATTATCATTGCGCGGGTGCTAACGTGAAGCATTTGCTAAGTTATGTGAAACTTTATTAACCCACTGATACTTTGATTTTAGTGTGATTGTGATACACTAATAGATTCACCTACGTGAGTGTGAAGGTTTGACCACCTTCTATGAGAGATTTGGGCGATTTCTCTAGAGCACTCTTGAGACCCAAGGTTGGGTGCATGGTCATATTAAAAGTGCATTGTGATTTTCCGCGAAGTTCATACAATATTGAGAGTTAAACATGTGTTGTGAGGGTTTCAACTTAAATCTTAGAGTTCAAGATTCGTTCACTCTTTGATCAAGAATTTTGGGAGTTCAAGACTCATGTTCACTCCTAGGACTTGTAAATTGTTGCCTCATTTCACTAAGCGTTAGATTCAATTATATCAAGCGTTAAGTGTTTATCTCTTCTCTTGCTCATGCTTTCAAAGCCATGTGTGAGGGATTGTTGGAAACTTGGAATAATGGTTTAAAAAGCCTAATTTACCAACAATTCAATGGTAATCTCCCAGGATTCCAGTGTGAGTGTGATGACTAGTTGAATTCCTAACAACTAGTAACCCCCACTTATGAGCTTTGAACATGACAATAATTCACATTAATATGGAGGTTACAATATTAAGTAATAGGATTATTATTGTGATTTATTGATACTTGTAACATTCTTTTGTTGGTTACAAGACATCTTTATAAATAGGTGATTGTTTAGGCAGAATTTAGCTGACTAGCTAATCTACCTAGCTAGGATCGAGACCTGCAACTAGATGGGTTAATCAATTTAATCGACRATGAATAAAGCAATAAAGAACAAGAAATAATAAAGGAAAGGACACGAAGGAAATGGTGACGCGGAAACCCAAATCGGGGAAAAACCGCGGGTAGTGATGAGACTACCAATCCACTAGGACTTTGGCCTTCAACTGGCTTAGATACCGATTACAAGTTCTTATGATTTCACTTAAGTATGCTAATAGAGTTCAGATGAGAGGGAGAGAATTCGAATGAATATCTGATTACATTTGATCTATATTTATACTAACTACATATCCTAGGTCACGAGCTTTTAGGTTGCGAGATGCTAGCCGTGAATTCCTCAACTGATCACTTCTAGCCGTTATCCCAGGTGGGCCTTTTATCCGTTAGCTATCTTTCCGTGCAGGCTTGCTGAYCGCTTCTTRGGAAAATCTGGTGGGCTGGGCCTAGCTGAAATCTGGGTACAACATTTGCCCCCAAATTGGACTTCATAAGATCTTATTTAATGAGGGGCAATTTCGTCCTTTCGCACCTGCCCACTTCCTCCATTACATCCTCTCCACTTGTCTTGACCGTTCCACGATTCCCCATAACTGTCGTGTCACTTTACTCTTCCAACTGCCTTATTTCGTTTCAAATTTAAAGTCGCCTTTACTTCCTTTCACCACTTCACTTCACTACTGCTTCTTCGTCTTCCCTCTATCACTTCTCCAGCGCTCTGCTTCGTTTTTCGTGCTTTTCTTGCTCGGCGCGTTCATCTCCTCTTTCAGGTACCTATTTTTCTCTTCATTTCGTTAATTTAGTTTTGTCAATGCCTCGTTTTAAGCAATCTGCTAGGAAGAGGTCTAAGCTTATTCCTCTTAGGACTTCCGTTGATTTCGAAATGGGGAGGCCTAATGAAGATGTTCTGTCCTGCTAGTGAAATCGGAAGGTCGAGGAGAGACCCCTCTTCCGCGAGAGATGAGATGGATGACCCCCGCAGAGCGGCGGAGTACGAAACCCTGGAATGTAAGCGAGAATCCCCTGCAGGGAGAAGACGTGGCGTGGATCGCCTCGACAGGTGGTTATGGCGCTAGAGCTGAAAAGAATCGAAAAATAAGCGGATGATGAGCAGATGCGATAGAGAGCTGTAAACGACGATTCCCAGGTGCTCCGGTCCCGGTTGCCCCACCGAAGCCAGCGGGGTTTACCGCTTCCTTTGTGGCCGCCATCGCTAGGCACAATCCTAAAAAGGTAGGTAATTGCTATGCTAAATTATATGACGGTACTATGCCCCTCATGATCATGTAGCGCAGTATAGCAGGAGGTATGTTGGGCCTGTTCCATTCATGGATCTGATAGAAGCCCATATGCACGTCATTCGGATCGCACTGTCAGGGCCCGCCCTACATGTGGTTGATCAAACCTAAAGCGCATGGTTTCCATCCAAAATTTTGCATATCAGTTAATAAATAAGTTTTAAACCTACAATTTGCTAGCAGAGGACGCAATAGACAACTGCCCACTAGTGATTTGTACTTTCGTCGTCTCAGGAACTGGAGAGACGCTCGCGCAAATACCTAGACCAGGTTCAGCTCTTGAATGATAATCTATTAAAAGATCCTGACTAGCGGTACCCACAATTAGATAGCGATGTCAGGAGAGGACTAACCAGCCCCATCAATCGGGCTATATTGATGAGTTGACGCAGTGATACCATTCGCCTTGTTCGTCCTCGTTTGCCGGATAGCGTACACGTGAAAAGGAGGCGTAAACATCCGACGAGCTGAGATCCGGGTAGAAGAGGACAGGCAAAGCTAGGAAGATCTTACGCTGCAGCCAAGCCGAAATTACGCGGCCTCAACCGCGTCGAGGCAGACAACAGGCCGTCGAGGAGAGAGGTAGGTGAACCAGAGCGTTACCCAGCAAAGAAGGTCCAGGGGGCTGGTACCGGGTCGCCGGAACAGGTACAAGCAGGTAAGGTTCGTCGTGATTCCACCTATCTGCTTAGCTATCTGCTCTCAAGATCAAACCGTAGATTCTAAAGGTGTTGTCGACGGTGGCTAGAGGCTAGATGCCAGCCGTCAGGTGGCCATCTAAAAAAGCTTAGGCCCGATAGCTGAAAAAACCCCGTTCCAAGTGGTGTGGATTACACCATGACCGTAGGCCCACACACGGAGGAATGCAGCGCCTTTCTGAAAAAAAGAGGGTTAGCACCTGGCCTGTTAGCAAGGGTACCTAGCCACGCTGCTAGCCGGAGGAGGTAAGCAAAATTATTAATAATCGTGGGAAATAACAATAACCATATGCTGGTGAAGCCGTGAACCAGAGGTCAGAAGATCAGGAGCTCGGCTCCTCCTCAGGAAGGTTCCGTTGCCCATGTGAATGGGTTGTGCAGGTAGTGTGCCTGTGTCTAGCACGGAGGTGCTCAGCGATGTTATGTGGGTTGCCACTATCTCTGCAGCCAAAGGAGCGCCACCCACCAGGTGGCGAGGCGCATTTCAGATGGACCAGCCGGCTAGCCCAGGTCCGACCCTGCGGATAAACAGCGTGGCAGCACTGCCCATCACCTTCGCGACGAAGACTACACGGTCGAGGAACACCTACGACAGTTTGGTAATTCTTTCCCTACTATAGCCTAATCTTGTTTTTGTTAAACGAATTATTGATCGATAGTGGTAGCGTGTCAGCCAACAACTGTGAGTGCTTCAACAAGTCAGAGCGTTGAGATATGATGTCGATGGGGCTTACATGAAGACAAGATATAGTGGCGAGAATACCATTGTCCTAAGACGTAGGGGAGATTCAGTGGTGAATCCAGCACACATGTGGCGAGGTCAACTACTACCTATGGGCGAAAAGGGGTGAGGAACCATGATCGCACAATATAACGTAGTGAGATAGTCGTATCGTAAAGCTTATATGTGTATTCTGGGTACCCTTTCGGATTCATAAGATGAAGCGGCGGTACTTCCTCGAGACTTAGCGCACCAAGATTTCTTAAGTTCCCACTAGTGGGTTGTGGCATGGAAAATGCAAGGGAGATCGGCGCAGGATGGCCCGGGAAGTGTCTATTGTCGTAGGAGTTCTCGCGTGATGTTAAAAGCCGAAGGAAAGGATTCCCATCTAGATTACAGCTGGATCTCGGCGGTGCCCGCTAAGCCGAGGTGACCAGATCTAGGGATGAAGTGGCATCTTCAGATCCCAGCCTGCCTCGAAGCAAATGCGTTAATCGGCAATACTGCTTAAGTAAGCAGGCGAAAGGGAGGTAAGATTATAGAATTTTTGCTTGAAGAATACTAACAAAGTTGCTTTGCGTGGTCCCACGAGGGACATTGACAGGGCATAGAGTCCCGCGTGATAATCTGCATACGCGGTTCTAAGACAGTGGATTCAGTCGCCGTACGTGGAAGGCACCGGGTGAACGAGAAGAAGGCGGAAAATGTGTCGCTAGACCTCGGCCACAGGAGGAAACACGATATTTAAAATTGATGATGGTGGCTCTGAGCTGCCTGGATATCAGGTAAGATCGGAGGGAAGGTTGTCCTAGTCCGAGTTGCGGTCTATGCCAACTGTGGGTCGTGGTGAAAGTAAAAAGAACGAGGTAAGGATGCAATGGAGGGTTTGTGCGGCCGCCCAGTCCGATTTCCGATTTAAGTCGACGGATTTTAAGATAAAGCTTTCCCTAAGAGTACAGCTCTATTTTCCCTTACCTTGCATATAGACGCAATGGTGGATGCACCGTGCTGTGGGCGCCGATTGAGAGTACGTAACAGTCTGTAGATGCTGCTCTGGTTATAAATTCAATTCTTCTATTGCGCACTCACAAGGACAAGAAAAAACCGCCTTTGTCACCAGACAAGGAATTTACTGTTACAGGAAGTGTATCGAAGTGTTACTGTTATGGCTCTTTTGTGCGTATTTCGTTAACAACTGCAGGGTGCAGACTAAGTCACTTATGCGGGCCTAGTGGACGAGAAAATGGTTCCCTCGCAGAATGGCGCTGGGGTGGCACGATGGATAGGTGTATGTAGACGACGGATGTTGTCTCAATGCTCCAAAGAAAGCGATAGACGAGAATCGGGTCCCTTGTGCTGCCGATCAGTCAAACGTCATCACATCCAGTGACTAGAAGGAAACGTTATCAGATTGTTCTACAGCGGAGAGTCGCTAGGGATGAATTGATAGCCCACCTACATGCTTCATGACATGTGGAGTGGCGGCAGGGTGTAAAGTTGTTCTGGTTACAGTAGTTATGAGCAGGCGAGGCATTGATGAAGCTACGACGACCTCAGGTAAAGCTTATCCTCAGGAACACTTGGTCACCTTATGAGATCTATTAAACAGAGAAGTACATAAAATTAACTCAAGGCCGAGTGGCAGCTTGAAACAGGTTCGCATTTCGCGTACTTTGGACGTGAGATTCGTAGACAGAGGAATGCCACTGTGATTTTAGCAACGTACTAATGAACAAAGGTTTTGACTGGATGGTGACAGAGAAAGAGGATCGCCCTGCAAATGTGTGTACTGAAAAGCTTATTTGCTTCTCCCCCCTGTTGAGCTAAAACCAGCAGGAGGAGACGAATCTGCTCCGAGCTCTACCTAGCCGGTGCGTCAGCAGACGAAGGCTTGTAAAGCGCTGGTATTAGCTAGGGAAGCGGAAAACCAACAACTGCAATTTCTACTAAGTAAAACATTGCTCGATAGCATGAATCAAGGTATTTGCTCAATTGAAAAAACATCGTGTTAGCACTAGTTATGCTTCAAGAAACTCAGGCACTACTTCGAGGACACACACAGTAACTCGGTTGATGAACATAATACTGCAGATAATAGCTAGTGCTCGGAGAAATGCCCGAACTTATCGCTGGGAAGAGATTGAGGCAAATTGTGGCAAGTACTGGTTCTAGAGCGGATACGATATAGAGAAATAATACCTTGAGAACAGGCTATAAATCCCAAGCACTGAGCTGACTTTGTGAGCTGAACTTCCCAGCCCAGGCCTAGAAGACCGCCGGTCGCGTCACAGGCAGTAAACACAAGCCAGGCTGAAATGGCATTGCATATGTAGATTGGCGTCGCTCAATCTTTAAGGGGAGCTGGGCGGTTAGGCGTGGCTGCTAAAGAGGTCGCGCACAGTGTCTGGGACCAATGAGTAGTGAAGGAGTGCGATAGTGCTGTGACTTTATAAGCTACTAGATAACGAAGACCCGAATATGAAGCTTTGCTTGCGCAGGTATGGATATCTCGGCCAGATCCTGGGGGCAATCCTAGTTATTGTATTGCACGCACCTACGCCAAGTCTTCAGCGACTCACATATTAGGTAAGGTGCTGAGGTCAGCACTGAAGGCGAGGTTCGCAGCTAAAGATCTTCCAGAGGTGCAGGCTACTCTTTATGAAGTAGCGTAACAGAAAAAATTGTGAACGAATTTGAATATTTTGAATTTAAGAGAAGGTACCCGGGAAGGATAGTGTGTGTGTTTTGGGAGAGAGTAGTAATCACGTGAAGGCAAGATGGCCCCTAAGTTGACCAGCGCTAGGGCTTCAGGCGATGAGGATAGATAGTCGATCGCGCAGACTAGCTCCGTGCCCGATAGCAACAGCGCGTTGCTGGCAGTGTAGCCTTCTAATCGAACATAGATAAAAAGAAGCAAGAGATCATGCTACCTATACTCGGGTAGAATGAAAATCCCGAAGGATTGGATGGACAATGTCGGCGGATCATACAGCTACCGCTACTGAGAATGTACACCGTACTTACTGAGATGGTATACGAGGCGCTAGAGCACGAAAGAATACGAATGGAAGTTGTTCCGAGTACGCTTAGGATTGACAACCGTCTTTGGTTTTTCTAAGTGATGTCCTCATGTCGATGCGCGATCCTAGTCGGCAGAAGATGCCTAGGGACATCATCGATAGGAGAGAGTACAGCCAGAGCTTAATAGGAATTTCACTACGATGGCGGAGTGGTGGGAGTACAACACTCGAGCCGGCCCGAGAAAACCTTTAGCTAAGAATAGGAATATTGGACCTACGAGTGAAGACGAGCATGACGGCTATCTATTGGCGCGAGGGCGCATATTAAAGGCATGCGCATTTGATTGCTAGAGAACAAATATGCAGGCAAGCTGGGCGATAGCTGTCAATGAGGCGATAGCAAACAGACGTACTCGCATCAAGGAGTTAAATTTGGTTGAATGTATCCAAGCTACTGCCTTGCAGAGCAGTTGCGATCCATTCCCATTCACCTGCTCACCGTGGCGCCTTTCGAGTGAAGTGGGGGATGGACATAGTAGGTGTAACAGCTACCCATCACGGCTTCAGAGGTTCAAAAGGTATATCATGCGCTAGCCTAGACTGACTTAATTTCTGCAGAATGGACTGGCGACAGGCAGAGATCGCTTTCTCCCAGGTAAGGATATGGGACAAGAGAAGTATCAAGCGATGTGTCTCCATGTTATTTGATCCAACATAATCTGGTCAGGTGTTGGGGTAGCCATGCAGGCGAAATTGGTGTTGGCGATAATGGGTCACAGAGTTGCGACGTTAGAATCGAAAACTAAGGACTTCTGGCCGTAGAAAATGGACCTAACTCTTTAACCATTGTCCACTTCCTAGGTGAGCGCGCATAGCAACAGGCAAGCGGAGTCAAGCAATAAATTAATAATCAAGCTGGAATTAGAAAAGCGGATTAGAAGATCAAGGTCGCTCAAAGGGTAAATGCGGTTTTGAGTAGAGGCTTAACGCGACTTAAAATTGTTATTGGCTAACAGGACCCGACACGTCAGGGGTGCGTAGCTGGACTAAACCGCCTCTTCGTCGACTTGTGGTAATGGGTTGGTGAATCTGTCTTACCTGCAGAAATAAAGGGCTGTCCCAGTCGGGTCGACGGTACGGTATTACAGATAGAAGGGAATAATCGAAGCAAGGAGCTACACTTGATGTAAGAGCCTCACTCGATAGGAAGAACATACGAGTACGGAAGCCCCGCAAGAATGGCAGCTACGCAGGCAGAGACTAGCTAACTCTGAGGAGTTTTAATACAAAAAAGTGAAGGGCCAGGTAACATTTGCAATCGGGGACTGGGGTCTGTTACGGAAAGCATCGTTCAGAACACCCAAGAGTTAAACGCGGGCTAAGCTAGGAGGCTAGCTGGGACGCGGCCTAGTCAGATCAGCAAGGGCAGTGTCGGCATGAGCGCTTGTACCGGGTTGACCAACCGTGAAGGAGTGCGAGAGATCTCCCAGAAGCTGGAGAGTACGCTTGGCCACCTAAAACGGATGAGCTGTTATTGCTGAGGTAAAGCCTCGTAATAGGCTAGCACGATCTGCGCTCTAGAAAGGAGCATAACCGAGATGTAGAATTGCTGAGAAAGACCATACTGTGTTACTATCACACGAAAAGGTTGTTTGGCTAGCCCAATAAAAAAGAATATCATCGGCATGAATAAAGTTTTAGCAAAGGTTTTATCAAAAAGCAAACAGAAGCACAAAAGTTAATACGAATGTCTGAATTTGTAACTTAGCAAAAACGGCGCACTGCATCCATGTTGGATCCAACTTAGAGGTACCCAGTGCCCAAGAGGCAGGCAAGCCAAAAACGAAGATGATCCAAATCAAAAGAAGAAAATGCACAGAGTCTAGTTCAATAATAATTGAGAGCGCACCGTTGGCCCGCGACTTATAGCGTCCAGATGATGTTATATCGCGCTGAAAAGTGTTGGTCAAAGAGTGAAAACATGGGTAAACTACTCCAGATTGGCGGATACCCTCGCAGGAGCTGTACAGGCGGATCCTCACACGAAGCAGAGCCGTCGTTGCGACTCGAAAGTTGACGAGTGGAATATGCAAGGTACCCGTCCCAGACTAGCTGGCTCAGATGCCAGCGATCTTTTGAGTTCAAGGGTAACCCTGGAAGAGTGCTTCCAGCATGGCTCACCTGAGCAGGATCTCCATTCGAGACGGAGGTGGGGACATGAAAGCTGTGAGCTTAGGTTTTGGTAGGCAGCTAAGCATGTGTCCTTGTCCTGAGACGCGTAGTCCTCATCCCTTCCACAAGTCGTTTCATATCACCAAGGGAAGCCCACATTAAGCATCCATGTGTGGCCGTCAGTTCAGCGTCGTTCATCCACTAGGGCTGCTCCTTAAACTTAACTTTGTCCATGTGACCAACTTGTCGCAAGCTCAGTGATTTCACCGTATCCGCCTTATCGCTGGCGAGCCACACCACCGTCTCTTTAAGCGGCTCAGAGACAGCCAGAGTTCCAGCTTCCTCTCGGATTTGGCTTTACTCTGCAGCTACGCGCGACCTTGCGCTTCCGCCGACTCCAGCTGCGTTCTTTGCAGCTTGATATCGTCGACAGGTAGGCCTTCTCCTTGGGTCGATGACGGCCAGCCTGGCTGAGTCAAAGTCGCGTGTATACGCCTTTTATGGACAGCCAGCAGTGTTGGGAAAATGCCCTGGAAGAGCCATATAAAGTTGCTGGAGTTCAGCCTGGAGGAGCCATGATGGATGATTCGCTTGTGACGGTACAGTCCTATTGTGGGTAACTGGGAACTGTCGTCCAGAAGTCTTGCCACTCATGTGTTCATCAGGGAGCAGTCCTCAGTGGCTGTGTCGCCCAGGGCGGGCGAGGCAGTGCACGTCGGCGTGAAACGAAACCAGTGTATCCAGTCTCCAGGCCAACTCCGCAGCTGTTGTCCCGTTCATGTATAGAGATAATTCGGGGAAACGATAGCTGAAGCCCCGGCGAGCAGACCCTTTGAAGACGACTTTCGCGGGTCTTGTTCTTGTTACCCTTGAGCAACGAGGAAGGTGATGGTCAGAAGTAAATCATACCGGCTCAAGCTCCAAATGAGACCTTGGCAGCAGGTTGGGCCCACGCACCATCCGAAGCCTTTCGCTTCTTGGCAGACAAAGCCCTCATCTCCGACACGGACATAGCCAACCTAGCCAAGGTAAAAATGTCAGAATCCGAAGCAGTAAAGAAAGAAAGACGTAAAGACGATCCACTATGACGCCTCAACTCACCTGAGACCATGACAGAAGGTCTAGGATGATCCACAAATTTGTTCGGGATTCGCACGCTATTGCCTAGGAAAGCCGTCCACCTTAGCCGAATACCGTGGAGACGCGACCAAATCGGTACACCGCTAGGATAGAGCAAAACCAAAGAAAAATCAGACAAGAACCAAACACAAAAAAGAGGATAACCAAGTCACTTCAAACACACCAACATGAAAATAGACAAGAGCACAATAGACCTAATACTCCACTAGTTCCAACCTCCACTACCACTCTAAAACTGAACCCAAGGAGTCCAAAGCTATCAAAGAAAATTGGGCTTTCCATCCTTTGTCAGACGCCTCGTTCCCCTACCAAATCTATCTGTCACCTGATTTCAACTTCAAAAGTGAAACGAGCATTAGCATACTTTCTTAATGAATAAGTTTGGCAAAGATCGGCGTAAATAAGGGCGTTTCCCAGGATCAGTCAGTGGTGCATATAACACTGCAAACCTAAAATTTCGGCTGAAATTGACCGACTCATTGAGATGTACAGTATTGAATTTGGTTTACACGAGCGTACTAATGGGTGAATAAATAAGAATAACCTAGGAGAAAAGGATACTCATAGAACAGACATGCCCTGAAGGCATTTCTCAGGCCGTATCGAATTTGGTTTGGGGCAATCCATAACAGCGTTACTCTGGAAACCGCCGGCAATGTACCCGGATGTTGTGCAGAAGGTCCGCTTTCGGTTAGTGGGTTGCCGGCTTCTC
>SNQN01001892.1:0-19027 GCA_008642245.1 Bassia scoparia
AGAGGGAGAAGGAGAGAGAAAGAGGGAGAAAAGGAGAGGGAGAAAGAGGAGGGACGCCGGAGGGAGGAGGGTCGCCGGAGGGACGGCGGGGGGTTGCCGGAGGGAGGAGTGAGAGTGGGTTCGTGGAGTGAGAGGGAAAGGTGAATTTTTGGGGGTTTTGAAATTTGGGGTTTGTCGAGTGAGAGGGAAGAGTGAGAGTTTCGAGTGTTTATTTTGGTGTTTTTAATTTTAAGCGATTTTTGTTTTTTTTYYWAAAAAAAAATTAGCGATCGACGTATCGGTCGCGAAATGTTTTTTGGAGTCAAAACACAACCCGCCATTGATTATTTCCTTAGCRACCGATAAATCGGTCGCTAATAAGCTTTTAGCGGCCAATTATTCGGTCGCWAAATTTGGCGACCGAATAATCGGTCGCTAAAAGCGGTCGCCCGACGACGAATTGCTAGTAGTGTATGTCCGTATTGATCCTTAGTTGTTACTAGGCGAGTGGATTAATGCATGTAAGACTATTAATTGATGTCGCTTTGAATTAGGTMAAGATTCAATGATCCTAAACCGTTTGTCCATAATTATCTTATTAGGCATGACAATTAATTAATAGGTCTTTAATTAGCAAGATTAATGGTGATGGAGAAAGTATGTACAAGAATAAGATTAAGAATATACAAGAGATAGGAGGAAGAAAGTAGAAGACTTACCTTGAATCGCTATCCCAAAAAAAAAACAAAACAAAAATTAGATTTGAAATCGAATCGCCTTGCAAAGTGCTATTTACATGAGAAAATCAAAGAAAAAGTTAGTATTGACAATAATATTGAAATCGAATTGAAAACAAAGAAGTGAGAGTTTATTTTCATTTTAATTGATGTCAAATAGTTGATTATTCAATGTAACATGATTCAAAGTGATAAAAACAAGCAAAATCAAAGAATAATTAGAGAGAAGAGAAGAAGGAGAGAGCTTCTATGAGTTTTGTGGCCTCATGGGTTATACCAACAATGCGTGGTCGAACAATCCTCGAACGATTGCTTTGAATGCCTTGATCTCTTGATTTGAATGTGTATTGAGTATGTTTTTGAGTGTGTATTGAATTTGAAAGAGTTTCATTGAGAGTTTTTGGAAGAGAGGGAGAGAGTATGGACGAGAGAGAGAGAGAGAGAATAGCCGAGATTTTATCGTCCAAAATTGCAAATGAGAGGGCGGCCGACCTATATTTCTAGGCCAAAGAAAAAAAGGCAATAATTTGGGCGCAATTACGCCCAAAACTGGGCGCAATTGCGCCCAGTATCTTGCCATTTTTTGGCTGATTTCCCTCACGTTTTTTAAAGATTGCGTATAGTATAAAATCGAAATAAAATATCATTTGATTTTATTTGATCATGAAATTTTGACACAAAATCACTAATTTATTTGGGGAGATATTCGTGTGGGCCCCACGCTCAGATGCGGCCCCGAAGCTCCCAAAATGAGCCGTTTTGCTCGGGTGCGCGTTTTTGCTTAGGAAACTCATAACTATTTTTCCACAACTTAAAAAATTATGGAAAACTATTCACAAAATTCCTTGTAAAAAATAGTGCATTGYAWCAAAATTTCGCGAATTTTGGAATTGTTTTCATAATAAYTAATTATAACAATATTAATTAAATTGTTGAAAATTTCGAAAATTGCCAAAAATGCTTAGAAAAATTCAAATAAAAATCCGAAAAATTCTAGAAAAATGTCTAAAAATAAGTTAAAATCATTTTGAAATCAACAATTATTTTTAAGGGTGATTTGGGCAAGAAAGGTGTTTCGGCTTTGCAAATCGAGATTCTAGAGCATTGTTTAAGGTAGTTGTTCTTTAAAATTGGACCAATTGCATTGTGGTATAGTTTTATCATTGGTCTTTATGGAGGGACAAATGTAGGTATCTACACCCACCCACTCCACTAAATTAGGGTTACGTTTGTGGTTGGATTGAGAGTGGGAGATGAAGGGAGATTGCGGTGGTTGCTTTTTGAGTGACGGYTGAGAGATTGYAGTGATGGTGGCTGTGTTAGAGAGTGGTGGTTCGAGTGGTGGTTGTGAGTGAGAGGTTCGAGTGTATGTTCAAGGGGGGGGGGGTGTTGGATGTGTGGTCGAAGGTGGTGTTGGTGGAGTTCGAAGTTGGTGCGAACGTGCGTAGATGGTGGTGTGATGGTGGCGTGTTGGGGGTTGGTTGGTGGCGGTTTGTGGGAGTGGACTGGTGGTGTAAGGTGGGCTTGTGATTGGTGGTGGTTTGTGGGAAGTTGGTTGGTAGCTAGTGGTGGTGGGTGGTTAGAAGAAAGGAGGAGAGAGAAAGCATGAAGGGATGAGGAAGGTAGGAGAGAGAAGGAATGAATGGAATAGTGATTAAATAGGATTAAACAGAGATTAAGGAGTGTTAATGGAGATTATGGGTGGAAATTGGGAAGTCAAACCATGGATGACATCATCAGGTTTGTTTTCGCAAAGAAATTTTTGTTTTGGGTTTCATTTCGCAAATAACGCGTTAAAAAGTTTTCTTTCGCAAAATTTTGGTTATAAAAGGTTTCATCTCGCAAAAAATCYTTTCCGAAACTATAAATGTTCATTTTCGAAAATAGAAATGTTCATTTCCGAAAATACAAGTATTCATCTTCAGATATGAACATTTACATTTGAAAATGAACATTTGACATGTTGAAATGAACATTTCTAATTTTGTAAATGAACATTTACCCGAGACCATGATGAGGACCATGGTCCTGGGACCATAGTAGAATTTGCGCATTTACCCAAGGTTACATCTTAGAAAAACCCAAAATTAAAAATATAAAATGACGCCATTATGTGACCATTCTACCCCTCTTTTGAACATATACCACTTGGTTATCTCATGATTTAAAAAATTATAACAAACTTTAGCACCATCTTTTCTCTCTCCTCTCCTCCTTCCTCCGCCGTCGCCATTGACGCGTATCGCTCACCTTCCAACCTCCATTTATCTATCACACTTCGTCTCTCATCTTCAACCTCACAATTCAACGTCATGACGCCTTCTTCTCGACGCATCGACATTTCCGCCAACGCCAAAAAACTAGATGTCGATAATCGCATTTCACTCCGCATCTACTTCAGGATCGCTGATAGTATACTCAGACAGGTTACTCTTCTACTTCAACGACTCTTTGTTTTTTGTTATTTTCTTGATTAATTGAGCCTTTTGTGTTCTTTTTTGGTTGAGTTTGGTGTTCAATTTTACTTGATCAAGAATTGAAATTGGAGTGTTTTTTGGTATCTGGAAGTAGAATTTGAGTTTTGAAGAGTAGAATTACGAATTCAAATTATGCAATTATGTTGTGCAGTGTCAAGGAAAATTTAGTAAGTTTTTTGTTTTAGGTTGTGCAAGATATTTTGGGGAAAGTTGTGTATCTATCAATATGGAGTACGTGACGTATTAACAAATTGGCAAATTRCATATGATCATAGTGAATCAATCATAAGTGGGCTTCTGGGATTGAAATGTGCAATTACGTGTTATATCAATGAAAGAAATTTTAGCAAGTTTTTCATTTTAGGTTATTTAGGAAAATTTGGGGGAATTTGAGTAGATATTGTGTTATATATGTGATTTTAGACAAGCTGCTTGTTCATATTGAGTTATGGATTCTGTCAAATTGTACTGGAAAATTGGCTACTTAATTTCTAACAAGGCATTTGTTTWGAGGGATGAAAATTTCAAGGATGAAAGAATGGGCATGGGACGAGGATTTAACCAATGGGATTTTGTGGGATATATCCTCATCCATTGTATCCTCATTGCTCATTTTGTGGGATATAAACCATCTAATATTCTAATCCCCATTGCTGGCTTTACTCCATTAGAGCATCCACCATGGCAAGGTACAAACCTTGTACCTTTGTAGTTTATTGCCATTGTGAAAAAAAAAGAAAAAAGAAAAACGTGGGGTCCAAAACCTTATGGCTCAACAAAACTACTAGGTTTGTGTGAGCTATAACGTTTTTATCCCACAATACTACAATAGTTGAGTTTGTAGCTTGGAAGTTTATTTATTTGCAAGATAGTTCTTCAAGCAAACCATTGTGGATGCTCTTAAGGGATTAACTTGTAATTTTAGCTGCTTATGATTGTCTTTCCTGTTTTGATTCCGTTGTTCCCTGCTTAACTTTACCAATGTAAATTTTACAGGCTAATATCTTCCGGAGTGAGCAGAATATTATTGACCTCTATGTTATGCTTCTAAGGTTTTCAAGGTAAGAAACACCTTGCCTTTTTATTTTTATTTTATTTATTTTTATAATAGGCATTATTAGACTGCACATATTGAACCAATATTTTGGTTGTGGGGGGCAACTAAATCATCAGGATCACATTTGTCACATAATTGAACAGGTTATATACACATTGAGATGGGATTGCATCGAGAAAAAAATACTACTCCATAGATCATTTCATTGAGCTATGAGAGCTGTGAATAGTGTCACATATCATCTATAAAGCCTGATTTTTGTCACCTCTTGTCAAACTTTACTGAAAGAATTTGGATAATTACCTTAAAATAACATTGAAATATGGCACTATTGTCAAGTTAATGAAATATTCTTATCACCGTCACAGATCACATCTGCTATATATGTTGTTTTGTTAGGTCTTTTATGATAATTATGTACTGGTTATGTATCTTTCACCTTTTTCAGTCTGGTATCTGAGACTATACCACGCCATCGAGAATACGCAGCATCTCCACAAAGCAAAAAAAATTTATTGAAAAAGGTGATGAAAGGGACTTACAAGAAACCTACGTATACAAGGAGCTTTTTTTTTTTTTTTTTTTGGTAGAAAAAGCACGTGTCTGGTTTTTAATTATTGTTCTGGTCTATTTATGCAGCAACTGGTGAGTGCCTTGAATGAATTGGAGGCACTGAATCCAGCTGTTAAGCAAAGGGTTAAAGAAATGGAAAGAAAACCCGTGTGCCAAGTTATTGGATGGAACTACAATGATCGTCCCAATGACAATCATTCTCTTAGTTCCTCTGTGCAATGGCCTTCCATCAACACATACCCTTCAGCTAATAATCAAGTAGTTAAGGTACTTTGTGTTTCTCACTATCTTCGATGTTGAAATAAAACCAGCTGAACCAGTTTCCCTTACTCTCTGGTGTAGATGACTGTTATACCCGTACTTTTTTTGGTTGTAGAAGGCAACACAAAACATTTCCATGGCTGTATATGGAGGTTTTAATTCTCAGACGAATGTTCACCCTACAGCACTGGAACAGAGATTTAATAGAATGTAAGTCTTTCTAGATTAATGTTTCACACAGTGTCTATTTCCTGAGTAGTTTGACCTTGTTTGGTATTGCATATGCTACGTCTACTATATTGCTTTTGCCAAGGCTCCAATTGCTAGTAATTGGAAATGAGGATGAAGCTCTTGTTGTCTATTGTCAATTACGTAATTCTCATTTTTCTTAATTGCTCCTTTTGTATCATTAATTATGTCTTATTTCTCCTATGCTGAGTAAATTGTTTTTCTTAATATCTGCAGCATGTTGTTGTAAGTTAAAATAAGCCTTTTCCTCCTCATGAGGTATATTTACTCATAGATGGAGGTGTTTTTCACAATTCAGTATCTCTAGAATTCAGCATGGTTTGTTCCATACCTGTTTTTGCTGTCCAAAGTTGATTATTGGGCTGCCAGTTTAAATTTACTTTATGTTGCTTTTACAGTATTTTACCTTTACTGTGTATCTGTTGAGAATTATATGATCAAATCTGAATTTTGCCACTTTATGGTCTCGTAAATCTTTTGTTAAAGCATATGCATGTCTTATGTGTATTTTACATCACAATTTTCTACGCCTAAATCATCATAATCTGTAGGGGCTGTTTGGTTAGAGGGTTTCTAGAGAGGGAAACGGAATTGTTTCCTCTATTTTCCTTTGTGTGTTTGATCTAATGTTTTTCCGACTAACTTTCCTCTCAAATTATTCCAAAATTTGCAACCTTGATTCCCCATTACCCCAATCTCCTCTTAACACTGCCTGTAGTCCTGTACCATTGCCATGACTTCTGGTTTCGGGCAACTTCACTGCTGCAGTACAGCTCCAACCCAAGTACCCAATAACCTACTATCATTATCTTCAGCAACACCATGATTGCTCCCTAACCTAGTATCACCAACCATCCGATAACAACTTGCCAGTGAAGCACCACCGTTATCCCAACATTTGTCCTTCATCAGCATGAATTCTAAAACAAGAGTGAGAAAATAAAAAAGAAAAAAAACTTCATCCTACCATCACCACCAATTTTATAAAATAAAGATTGGCTAACTTACCATCACCACGTACCTGTGTTCGACACTAGTACCCGAGTCAAGTAGCATAGGTACAACGCATATTATGCTTCCAAGCTCTAACTACACAACAGTCCCAACTCAAAAATGGAAGTTTTTGATCAGGATATGAGATTACAGCATTGCCAAAGGAATWTTCATAACTAAACCCTCATCAATCCTTGTTTCATGGTTCTTACACATACCTCAGACTTTGCCAGGATATAGTAGGTTCATCATAAAAATAGGCTATTGGTTGGTGAGGGTGTTACATTTTTGTTTTGATTGAATTCCGTTTGCTTATTGACAGTTGCTGATGCAGCAGTATGTTACGTGACTTTCCATTCATCTTCTTGAGTTTAGTTGTTAGTCACTGAGATTTAGGTGCTGTCTTTAAACTACTTGTACCAATTATTGCCACTAAAGCCTGTAACAACTAACAAGTGAAACTTTCAAAGTTAGAAGTCTCCCAGTTTACTACTATTGCAATTTTAGTTGCATTTCTTCCCCAAATTTTACTCTTGATTGTCTTRCCACTTACACAGATCTGTTTCCATGCCTCCTCCAAAGGAAGATACACTTTTGAGACATTCAATTTTGGGACCAAATGGGTTCAGCAAGCAATGGAAACTTCCTGTCACTGACAAAGTGGTATGTAGCTTTAGCATCTGTTTTGTTTGTTAGATTACCCATATTTATCCTAACTTTTTTTCTGATAATTGCAGGTTCGATACCCTAGTGATATTGATACTACTCCGGTTGAGATTCCTAGGTTAGGCCTGATTATTTTGCTCCATGCACATTATCTATATTAGATTTAAAATTAGGTGCTATCTGCCACGCCATATCTGTTTTTTTTGTTTGTTGTCCTTCTTTGTGGAAAGCAGTTGCCTTTTGTTGTATCTATTTATGAATTGTGATTGGAGGTGGAGACTGCTGTGAAATGTTTTTGCTGCAGCAATAGTTGATGCAATTTTTCATGTCAGTGTAGTAAATAACTTCATATCTTTTATTGCTATGAGATTTGTTCTGTCCGAAACTTCTGATGCAACTTACTAATCACTTATTTCTTGTCACTTTAAAGATAAATCAGATGAAATTCTTTCTTGCTTTCCTTCGTGCCTGTGTCACATATAGAAAAATTCAGTGATTTTTGACTGTTTTGTCCTTTAAGCACGGGGGTTTATTTGTTTGTTATCTGTTCTGTCCTCTGTTGTGTGTTGACAAGCAGGCTCCAACAGGTCTTGGCCATTGAAGATGGAGTAGCAGCGAAAAAAAATGACAGCGCTGTAGATTCTGAAAAACCAAATTTGCAACCAGTACCTGAACCTAGTAGTGATAGTCAAAAGCCAAAAGATGATGAGAAGCCAATGATTTCATTTGAAACATCTGATGTTCCTGACACTGTTATTGTCAAGCAACCCAATCCACCAGATGTGCTTGCAGAGGTGCTAGATCTAATCCCTGCAGAGCCACCTCTAGTAGCTGAAAAGCATGAAGATATTCCCTTGCAAGATAGTTTGCTTAAACAAGAATCTCCGATGGAGCTGCATATTGTAAGATTTAGCTGTCTCTGCTTGTTATTATAATATTATTCTCTAAATATTGAATTGCTTTTTTTTTTTCCCGTATTTTTTATGCGGTCCAATAGTGTTGTATTACAAAATACAATTTGTTTTCATTGACATTATTTTGGTATATAATCTGTTTCTTGTGCTTGGTTTATGTTGGAATTGTGGAGTGAGATGAGGGATGCAAACTAGMGCCATCAAATAAGTGCTTTAGACCGATACATGGTCTTTCTTTTTCATGCTATCTCCCCATGTGGCTGACTTTTTCCCCAATCCAAAGATGGCGCAGGGCTGTGTTAGCCAGAACCATGGCATTCCCTACACGATAAAATTTACAGCATAGAATGAGAAGAAGGCATGCAGATTGTATGTGTGTTGGGTCGGACATGGATACGCATATAGAGTCATTGTATTCATTGTATTTGTTCCCGTGAATACTTCTAYCCAAAAAAGCAAGGAAATGGAGAGAAACACGAACCATTTTAGATAAAACTACATTTACATCATGATCAACAGCCATGGATTTCGTTACTCTTGCAGTTGAAGTAGAAGAATGAGAGTTTAGGCCCTRTTCTCGTCAACTGAACTTATTTCTACTGAACTGAACTTATTTTTACTGAATTGGACTTATTGGTATTGAACTGAACTTATTTTTACTAAAACCTTAACAAATTTCTTAAAGATTGAACTTATTTTTACTGAATCGAACTAATTTTTTTTTTTTTTAACTGTAGTGAACTTATTACTATTGAACTTATTTTTACTGAAATTTATCTAAATAAGTTAACGAGAATAGGGCCTTAGTTCAAGACTATAAAAGTCATTTCTCCGTATCGGTGTTTAAATCTCATACAAAGAGTTAGGACCAAGTCCTTGCTCCCATAAGCCATAATTTTGACCCTTCCCTATTAGATACTTGGCCACTCATTCACTAGTCCATATAAAAGAGGTGATGGATTACATTTTAGGCTGGGAAACTTATCACGAGGGTTGAACTAAGGACCAAAACATGAAATTTAAGCTTAGACACCTAGGTTCAACTTGATCTTGCACAACCCATAGGCCATGCCTAGGAATTCCTTTAAACATGGCCTGCAAAATAAGTACTTTGTTCCTTGCCTCGTCATGTATGGCATTGTGCCACCATTACCCTAATCCCCACCTCAACTTAAGTGTGTTTGTGTGTATTTTTTTAAAGGCCCGTTGACCACTTCCATTTTAATTCCTTATCAGTTATCACAATTGCTTTTAGTATTCTCTTGCAAATTTTATACTGTTAAGGTCTATTGATGATACGTTTATTAGTAATACATAGGGAAGTTCTCATCTGAACCACTAGTGAGGGCTTTGAGGTTGTTTTATGAATTTCATGTGTCCTTTCTTCTACTTTCTCCAATTTTTATTTGATGCATCATTGGATTGATGTGTTAATAGTTAGGAGAGGAGAGGGGAGAGAGAGAGAGAGAGAGAGAGAGAGAGAGAATGAAAAAATGAGACCCATGTGATTGGAGAGAGAGAGAGAGAGAGAGAGAGTATTACCCTTAACAAAACAATTAATTTGTGATATCCAAAATAGGGAAATGATGCAGTAACAACAACAAAGCCTTCATCCCAAAATAATTTGGGGCTTGCTATAGAGATCGTAGAAATCGTCAACATAAATCTTCCCTTCCTATTCTTTTTTGTTTGAAGCCACATTTTTATCAAGCCCTAATAGCTGCATTGCTTTCAACCACCCTCATCCAAATTTGCCTCGGTCTTCCTCTACCTCTCACCTTCCTCTCCCTTTGCCACTCTTCAAGCATCCTCATCGGTGCTTTGCTTTGCTTGCTACTCACATGACCAAACCATCTTAAACAATTCTACCTAATCTTATCCTCAATGGGTACAAACCCTACCTTCTTTGGAAATAACTTCATTTCTTATTTTATTTTTGTCTTGTATACCTACACATTCAACATAGCATATGCTTTTTTTGCCACATTCATCTTATGAATATGACAATGCTTCACAGCCAACATTTTGTCCTATACATGACCATATAACACAGTTCTATAAAATTTCCCCTTTCGTATATGGGGCATATCACAAATCACAATCACATAGGAAATAGGGAAATGATGCAAGGGAAAAAAAGTTTAAAAAATGGAAGTATTTATTCATTCGGGAATGTATTAGTGGAATCTTGGACTATCTACGATAATGTGTGTCATTATTCATGTGTTATAGGTGTGTCACCGCCAATCTGTTGCTGAGTTGACTTTAGCTATTATCTTCTTTGACCTCTCTTTAAATTAATTGCCTATCTAGTCAAAGGTCATTTACCTCTTATAGCAAATGAAATTGTGGAAGGACTGTCTCTAGGAGATTAGATAAAGGGGTTTTTTTTCGAAAATAAATGAAGTTGGAACTATGTTTAGGACACGGGGGGGTCTCATTTCTAGTTTCATTTCTTTTTAAAATTTAGTATTTCATACTCTATCTGTATCAAAATTATTGCAACGATTTGACACTTTTTCTCTCTTCTTTATGTCAAATCGTTGCGTTTATTTTGATACGGAGGGAGTACAAATTTTGGATTTTAACCCACCCTTGTCCTTTTTTACAAATAGATTAGCCCATATATAATATTTACCAACCAAAACATAAAATTAATCCATTATTTGGCAAATGTTGTGATGGTGTAAGCCTTATGTATAGGTGATGTGAAGTTAGAATATGGACATTGTACAATACTACAATGTAGTATATTGACAATTTGTCAAGATTTCTGCTAGTGAGTTTCTAAGGAAAAGTAATATTCCCTTTTAATGTTTTCAATGAAGTGTTCAACATGTAAGGGTAAAGGTTGCATGCATTTAGACTCATTTGTTGAAATTGAGGGAAAGTTATTATTATTGCTTCATGAAAGATTTATTTTGTTGACAGTCAACTAGCATGATGGAAACATTCTTGAGGTTGGCCAAATCAAACACATCAAAAAATCTGGAGACATGTGGTATTCTTGCCGGTTCACTTGTAAGTKTTTTCTGACTGTTATTTTTCACATCCTAGTTGGTCAAGACTTAACATTATGGTTATTTTGTTTGTGCAGAAGAACAGAAAGTTTCATATTACCGCTTTGATTATTCCAAAGCAGGAATCAACATCTGATACTGTAAGTTGATGTGAACTAGTGTATGAGTGCAGTCTTGGTCTTTCTCGATGAATATAAAGTTATAAGCGTTCTTTGTATTAATCAAGTTTCTTTTGTCATATTACTAGTGTCAGGCAACAAATGAAGAGGAGATTTTTGAAGTGCAAGACAAACGATCACTTTTCCCATTGGGATGGATTCATGTAAAGTTCTTGTCTTGTGTTAATTTAGCGATTGTTTTTTTTTTCAGTAAACTCTGCTGTTGAATACGGGTGTCTTTTTTGCCATTGCTTGTTTTTCTAAATCCTGCTGTCTTTCTCTTTGCTTTTTAGCTTAAGAGTTTAAGTCTGCATTTTTTTTCTCATGCATTACATTTTGGATGTTGATATGAAGTTGTCAGATGATCTCTCGTATCTTTTGTTAGAATTTTGTAAATTGGTTTATTTGTACTCAATTAAACTATTGAAGTGGCTTACTGTGAATGTAAAAGTGATTCATTGACCATATGGTTTTAGTATATTACACTAATGTAGGAGAAGACTAAAATCCACTTCAAAACCTTTTGCTTTGTAATTAGGGGTGCAACAGTGTGTGCGAGTTGTTAGGGGGGGGGGGGAGGTGGAATGGGAGCCCCATTGTAAGTTTAAATTACCTTTTAACCATAAATATTTGAAACAAAATCAAAAGTTTTAATTATTTTTTACGTCGTTATTTAGGATAATTTTTTGTGTCATTTAAAAATTTTAAGTGTGCACAATATGTTTGTGGTTTTTGGTGGACAAAGTGGAGATTTAGTGGGATGAGTACCCAAGGGTGTGGGTAGGGTGGGGATGGGAAAGCAAACCCGCCTCGCTTGGTTGGCTTCTATTTGTAATGATTTATTGTTCATGTGAACATTGGAAGAAATACGCTTAAAGCACTAATTGTCAACCTGTGCTGCTGTATTTCTCAATTTTTATTTTTTTAAAAATATTTTTTTTCTCAAATGTAATCATGTCTTTGCAAAGCCCTAGTTTTGTGACCGCCATGGGCCCATGGCAACTGAAACAGGGCAATTTTCTCATATTTTGCTGAATTATGACGACACACTTGCCTTTGTTCTGGATTTATTTGACCTTACACATCTACATGCAGTTTTGTTATTATATAAATTAATTTATTGAATGGGAGTTCAAGRTCTTTCGTTATTTTGTGAGGCTAAAACTAATGTCATCCCATTTTGCTTTTACTAGACTCATCCCACACAATCTTGTTTCATGTCATCAGTCGACATTCATACACATTACTCATATCAGGTAAGTAATTTCTGAATCTTGTTGATTGTTTAATGTGTCAACTAGTATTATTTTGTGTTAGCTTCATTTTCTTCTGTTTTTTTTAGATTTTCTGTGACATTAATCAGGAAGGCAACCCTCATAGAATTAATTTTATTTTTGAAATATGTTATTATGCTCCCCTCGTCATAATACTTTCTCTCAGCATGGATTCTTAGAGAAGAATTGTTAATTGTTGATTGAATTGAGTACTAAGTGCATGAGCTAAGGCCTCTACTATTTATCCAAAATTCTCTTGTTTTTGAGTAAATTAATGAAAGCGCTTGTAGAATTCGAGTTTAAAACAACTATATTACTTTTACCCTATTTTTTAAGCAGTACTCCCTCCGATTCAAAAAGATTGTTACATTTAGAATCATGCATGAGAAGACTAGTTTGATAAGATTTAGCTTGGTACTCTGCTAACTTAGTATAATTACTGTGTGTTTTTTTTTTAACCCTAATTAAAGTAAATTTTCATGAGAAAAACAATAATTACAAGCTAGACTTTTGTAATTAAACCAATAAGAGATCAAATATTTTAGAGTGAATGAGGAGTGAATAAATGAGGTTAAGTTGGTAATTAGTGTGTCACTGTGGTTAATTTTATTAGCAAAAGGGAACAATTATAAATGTAGCAAACTTTTGGAAACACCTAAAATATTTTAATGGAATACGTAACAACTCTTTGAAATGGAGGGAGTAGTACTTTTTTGGCTCCTGTATAAATCAAGTCAACAATCTGTCCTTTCGGATTAGTGAAAGATAATTCAAGGCACTATCTATCACTGCTGAAATAATGAGAGGTAGACAGAATAAAATACTTGGTTATAATTCAATGTTTAATATTCAATAGGTTTTGATAACTGAGAGTTCACTATGCTGCATAGAAATTATTTTCAACCCAAATAAAATTGGAGTACTATGGTTAGAAACGATTTCCAATTTAGCAAGTGATTTTATCATCAAGATGACAAAAGCGTTGATTCCCTTTTGTAGGTTATGTTGCCTGAAGCTGTTGCAATTGTTATGGCACCAAGAGATAGAAGCAAGTATGTAACTCAACTCTAACTAGCTTTATTATGCTCCATTTACATATGTAACTCTTGTTTTTTTTATYGGGGAAGCAGAAGTCATGGCATTTTCCGGTTGACAACCCCTGGAGGTATGTCCGTTATTAGGCATTGTGACCGTCGTGGATTTCATTCACATGAGCAGCCTGCTGATGGTGGGCCTATATACAAGCAATGTACAGATGTATATATGAACCCCAATTTAAACTTTGATGTTATAGATCTTAGATGATCATGATCATTGTTGAATACCATGATTATTTCATCTTCCCCATTTGGATTGCTTGGTCCATTGAATTGCACTTTGGCTCGTAATTGTAAGATATACCAGTACATATTGTAAAATAACGAGAAAAAAGATAGTACTTCGATTGTATTTGTTAAGATCCGGGTATAAATCATTTGTATGGTTTTTTGGAACTCATTTGGTTTGTATAGAACTATAGATGATGCCACGATGGGTTCAAGCGCAAGAGCTTATTAGATTTTAGATGCGAACTGATTATTGGAAAATTTTGCTTGTTTGCCCWAAATTTTAAGTGTGTCACTTGAGACTAGTACTCAAGTTTTGGTCAAAATGACTTATTGATGTTGTATTGATGCATAATACGGAGTAAATCTGATAATTACCACTCAGATATTAATGAATATCTTATTTGCTCTATTATAGATTCGGGAGTACATCTTATCATACTTTTGTTTTGGCTTTGACTTCTAATATTAGACGGTACAAATATACAATTCCTACCAAATCTCACAGGTTTGTGAATGATTCAAATTTAGTAGCATTTTCATGATGAAATTAAACTTACTTTCTCCGTAATGAAATACTTGTTACACTTAAATAAAATGTCTCACATATATTATTAAAGTGTAACAATTTTTTTGTTATGGAGGAAGCATATAAACTTTTTAATTTTCATTTTAAAATATTCATTTTTTTTATTGAAACAGCACAGTATTTACACTGTTCACAAATCGGCAAGATTAACTAGGAATTCGTGGATTAGAGAAATTTATTTATTTAATGTTTTTTTCTTCTTCTAGACACAAACAATGAGATGCAAAGAGACATCAACAAATAAATGACAGTTGAGATCAGTTTAGGTAAATTTACAATTCTTAATCACAAATTTAAGTACTTGCCGGTTTTGAATTTTTCGTTATATTTTCTATTTTAGAATGTTTTAAATTACTTGTTACACTATGTTTTGGACAAATCACTTTTATCTCTCTCTTTTTTCACATGGGTCTCCTTATTCTTTCTCTCTATCACTTCCGTCTCCAAAATTTTACCTAAAAGTCCGTAATTTTAGATGTGTAATGAGTAGTGAGTATTCTGAAATGGAGGGAGTATTTCATAAATTATTAAGATAACAAGGCATTTGTGACTTATTATCATAGTAATTATAGATTTATAGATAGATAATAGTATTTGACTATTTAGTTGAACTATTACTACAAGTTTGTGACTTTGTTGGGTAACCCAAATCCTGGAACAATATATACTGTATTAGTCTGAAAGTCAAGCTTTTGTTGTTGGATATGTTCAATTTTTTGTCGGATATTCAATAGTCATCTATTCTGTTGATCAAAGAATTCGTTATATTTCCCATCACTGTACTATATATTTTCAGGCTGCCCTGACTCATAAGTAACTAATTGTTCTTCATTTTTCTAAGTAAATAAACAATTTACCTTTTCCACTTTTTTATGTTGGGTCATAGAAATAGAAATAGAAATGCATATGATCACTTAACCTTTCTATGGGTAGAGAATTGGGATGACAATTAATGATTTTAGATGACATTGAAAATGAAATTCGAGTCATGAGAGATCACTTTGATACAAACTTGTCGTCTTGTTAGTAAAAATTGAAAAGTCTAAACCAAGTATCCATCTTAAGTAGGGGTGTTCAAATCGGATAATCCGATCCGATCCGATCCGAAAATCCGGATATCCGAAATTTTCGGATCGGGGAAATACCGATCCGAATCCGATCCGAAAATTTTCGGATATCCGATCCGAAATATCCGAACTATTATTTTCCGATCCGAATCCGATCCGATATCCGAAATTTCGGATCGGATCAATCGGATCGTGGATCAAATGTATATATTTTTACCTATTTTTCTTTTATTTTTCCATATTAAATTATTTTTTAATTAAAAAATCGGATATTTCGGATATCCGAAATATCCGAAAGTTTGTCAAATTCCGATCCGAATCGATCCGAATGATCATCCGAATACCGCTTAAAAAACGGATCGAATATCGATTTTTCGGATCGGATCAAGCGATCACGGTCGATGATCGGATCGGATATTTTGAAACACCCCTAATTTAAGGTGACTATGTGTCATTCTTCTATATAGTAAATTTAACCTTAAGTACTAATCGTAACTTTATTACTTGGCTTGCTCCTGTCACTGAATTTTGGAACTGAACTTAACTCTATTTAGCAACTGACTTATTTTTTACTGACTGAACTTATTAGTACTGAACTAACTTATTTTTACTGAAACTTAACAATTTCTAAGGATTTGCTATTTTTCTGAACTGAATAGACTGAAGAAATTATTGCTACTGAACTGAATTTATTGCTACTGAACTATTTTACTAAAACTGCTGATTATGATAATTTATTTTACTGAAACTTACTAACATAAGTTGACGAAAATTAAGGCCTTATATTTTCCTCCTGATAATCAACTGATGCATCGTATTTTGGCTAAAGTTCGCTATAATTTGTTGTAAGGTGGATTTAAATCAACTCACTGCAAAGGTTTTCCATTTGTTTTTTCCACCTTGCATAAATTAGCCCACCACTCTTGTGAGAGGCAAATTCTTTTACGGGTTTGTATTTGGTATCAGTGATTAGATAGGGAATGGATATTAATCCATAATTTTTTATTCCAATGTTTGGCATATGGAATTGGGTTTTAGGTAGAATCGGAATGATTAAATAGCCTCTAGTTCCCAATGTTTTATTACCTGTAGGGGTAGTAATAAAATTGAGGAATAGTTATATTTAATAAAAGATTAAGATAACACAATCTTAATGATATAATATCCAACACCATTTACAAAGAGTAAAAAGTTAATTTTAAAATTAGTCCCTATTAACACATACCAAACATGAAGATTTTAAAATTCTTCATTCTTATTCCAATGAAATGCAAACAAAAGAAAGGGACTTATGATGATCCACCTTCTTAATTCTCATCCTACTCTCCATTATCCCAAATCCCATTCCCACATGCCAACACTCATTGTCTTTTCCAAAACAATTATTGGAATACTTTTTTTTAAGAAATTTTATTTTATAGAAACTATTGGAATAATTTTTCCGACATTAGAGTAACTTTAATAGCCTGTTTGGTTTTATATTAGTAAAGAAAGGGAATAGAAAAGAAAAGAAGAGAAAGGAAGGGAAAGGAAAAGAAAATAAACTTATTTTTCCATGTTTGGTTCAAATAGAGGAAGTGAAAGGAATACAACTTATTTTCCTACGTTTGGTTAGACATTAATAAAGGMAGGAAAGGAAAATAAAAATTAAGTTTATTTTCTCTTTCCTCCCAAACTTCCCCAAATATTGGGAGGAAAGGAAAGAAATTGTAAAGAAACTTGTCAATTCCTTCCGGTTCCTTTCTTTCACCTCCTTATGTTTTTAACCAAATGACGGAAAGTGTTATATTTGCTTCCACTTCTCTTCCTTTTCCACCATTTCCTCTCTATCAAATAGGSTCTAACAAAATTTGGAATGCATGATAAGATGTTTTTCAAGAGGAGAGTTTTAAAAAGAATTACATTTCGAAAACATTACAAATTATTTTAAGAGTTAAGGTAATTTCATGGTAGAGAATTTAGACAAATTATTTGATGTCAAGATGATTTTCTAGTAACTATTAAATCTTTTTAAAAGACTTTGTCTAAAGTAAAATTTGTCAAAACAAATTTGATCACTAAATTGTGAATTGTTACAGAAAGGAAGTGTTTTTAATTAAAATAATTTAGAATACTTTATCATGATATAAAAATATGTTATCTCAATTAAAATTCACAAATAAACAATTTGTCYGCTGAACAATTCAAGTAGGTAGATATAGAATAATATTAGAAACTCAATTAGAACATTGTATCATAATTCATGATATAAGAATATATGTATATAATCTTATATATTTATTTAAAATTGATTATTTTATTAATTATTTATTTTGATTTGGGTTTGTGATGGGGATGTAGAAACTCAATTAGTTGGCAGGGTAGCTTTTCTTTTTCTTACCACCTTTAACTTACCAAAGAAGAGAAATCCTTTTGAAGATTTGTATTCCCATCATATATACCATRATTATTCACCATGATTCCAATATTTGATTTCCTTGTAATTCCACAACGTACATCTCAACTTCCTCTCCACTTTACTCACTCTACACACAACTAGTTCACCAATATGTTTCATTGATCCCTTGTTTGATGGAGCAGTTGAACCTTCCTCATCATCATATTTCATATYACTTTCTTTAGTATTTAAAATATAACAAATATTAATTATTAATGTTATTGTCTATCATTATTATTCAATTCTTCCCTTCTTCATCAACCTTTAACACAATTTCAAAACCCCCTTTAACAACACCTCTTGCTTCTTTTGACTTTCATGTTAAAAAAGTTTTAAACCATCTTCTCTACTATTTTACTCCCTCCCTTTACACCCCCACCAAGTTTGAAAAACATGGCTATCAGCAACCTTGATTCATGGGACTCGAGCGCCTGCTCGAGCCCCAGACTGTCTTTTTCTAAGGACCTTCCTCAGAATAATAATAATCATCATCACGACCATACGCAGCAGGAAGAAGTTTGTCTTGACAGACTTGATATGTCACTCTTATCATCATCGTCGTCGTCTTCTTCTTCTTTGTCCTCTGACCCGAGCTTCGACTTCAACTTCTGCGTCACTGCTGCTGCTTTTTCCGAGCCTGAAAGTTTTCCTGCTGACGACCTGTTTTACAACGGCGTCATCATCCCAATTCAGATGAAGCAGAAGCTGAATTCTATGCAGCAAGAGGAGGTGACTTCAGCAACAACGGCAACTATAATTCGCGAAGAAAAGACTTCATCAAAGTCTTTTTGGAGGTTCAGAAGAAGCAGCAGCTTAAACTGTGAGAATTATGGACACAAAAAGAGCTCTTCAAGTTGGTCAATGCAGCTTCTTTTTCGAAGCAAATCAACTGGGTCATCATCAAATGATAATCCTAAGCAAAGTCACAAGAATTCAAGCTCAAACAATGGTAAGTCAATGAATACTACCACAACTAATAATAATAATAATAATAATAATAATCAGAATATTAGTGTAAGATATTCAACTTCCTCTTATCAAAAACCTCCTTTGAAGAAAAGTGGTTCAGGTGGTTTTAGAAACTGTGCTTCTTCTTTGAATGTTCCTCCTCCTTACATTACAAAAGGAACGTCTGATCTTTTGGGATTCAATTCGTTGTTTCGCAACGGAATCAAAGAAAAGAAGAGCAAGAATTATTAGCATAGTTCTTCAGCATCATGTCATTTGTTGATTAACATGTATAGCACTATT
>SNQN01001892.1:19052-61321 GCA_008642245.1 Bassia scoparia
AAAATGTTTATAAGAAATTATCTAGAGAGTGCTTGTCTCCATATAAATATTATTATATTCCGACTTTAATAGTCATGTTGGGGTTTTCTTTATTGGCGTTAATTTTCATCGACTCGGGAAACTGGCTCAATCATACGGTAGAGGGTGCTTCTAGCCCACATGCTTGGTTCCAAATCTGTGTGGTGCTTACTTATTGTTATATTTTTCTTTTCCTTTGCATTTGGTGGAATTTAGTTGTCCCTTCGCTTGTTTTGGGGCATCTAATTACTACCACCATATATTGTTGTATTCCTAGCTTTTGGTATAATCTCTTTCATTAAATTCTTCAGAGACATTATGGGATACAATTTCAGGACATATTTTTAAATTTATCTATGAATTTCTTGTTTTATGTATATTTATGTATATTGTGAAAATAATGTCGAATGGTGGCTAGTCTTGACATAAAGTCATATAAGTAATAATTACATTATATGAAAATCAATATAAATATTTTAATATTTTATAGAAAAATTTGGTGAAATTTTGGATAAATAATTAAAGTAGGAATTATAGATAGAAATAATTAAGTTGTAAAATAATATACTTATAGAAAAGAACTTTTAAAATATTAGTTCTATAACATATATATTTTTTAACAAGAAAAATGCCCTATAATTAAAATAGAAATAATTAAAATATAATTAATTTTCGCCTATTATTGAGCTCTATAATATCGGCATAGTATATGTTTATAGTCAAATTTTAAATTAAATTTTTAAATAATTTTATTGGATATTGCTCTATAATAGATATTAGTGTTTTATTAAATTATGATAGATAGATCGGAGTTTTTTACCTTGATAAGAAGATTAATATCTGATTGATGTAATAGAAAGATGAGTGATGAACTGGTCTGTTATTTATTAATTTGTAACGGAAATTTAATTTAAAATTAAAGTGAGATGTATGGGATATAGTTGCGGTCACCGTTTTTAATTAAAAATAGAATGAAAGGTGAGGTCAATGTAGAACTAGGGTGTCGTTTGTGTTTGTTACTTAAGATGAGATATAATTGGTTTATTTGGGTGTAATAGACGCTCTAAGTTATTGGATCTGAGGTATATAAATTTTAAAAATAAAGTGAGATGTATGATGTAATATACTTGGATTGTCATTTGCTAGGAAGATTGTAATATAATTGCATGTTGTGTCTTTATGTTGTGAATGATAATTATGTTCTCTTATTTTGTGTGATGTTTGTTGATTGTTTTAAATTTAACTTTCGGAAAACAGAGTTTTATTATGTTTTCTAAGATTGGATAAGCTTTAGAAATCGAGTCGTCAATCCGAGTTGGCACGTTCGGTTTTCTTATAAAAAATATTGTTATTTATGATCAGCATCAGATGTTTTTGGGCTGAAAATTTTTTAATCAGAATCGCCACGTAAGGCTTGATGGAATATCACAATATTTTATTTTAATTATTATTAGATTTGACATTATTTTGAATTGTTGAATTTTGTTGAGTGCCTACGAGATTTGGAAAATTAATTAAATAAATTGACGTTGTGCTCTCTCTTGGATTCATTAATTTTACGCACTTAATGCAGCTTCACTTGTTTGAAAAAAACAACAGTATTTCGTGAAACACGCATTTAGGTCACATCAAGTAAACGTACAAAGATTGGAAGAGTGTTAATATACTACTCCAGGTGATTGTTGTGCAGAAATAAATGAAACATATGTTTAGTTGGACTCTAAGGGTTGGTGACCTATACACACATATGTATTTTTAAATACTTCTGTCGTTTTTAATTTAAAATTGTTGGCAATTTTCATTTTGGATGTTTTTCAAAATAATTGTATTCAAATCATCTAAAGAATATTTTTTACCTTTTTACCTACTGTCTCCCGTAACGAAAAAAACTTTCAATAGTTTCTATATTTGGGGTGTAGACAAAAAACTTTAACAAATTGTAGCAACTTTTCTTATTCTGGTGATTTTAAATTCAATATCTCACATAACCCATATATTATCTTATTATGTTTGAGACCATAATACTAATATTCAATTTAAACTACAATTGTACTACATTTTTTTGGAAACCTACTACACTAATATCCTACTTAACCACAATTACTATTTACATTGGAGTAGTTGTGTTAATACAACTGTTTGGAAGTTTTTCGTTAGGAGGTCGGTAGGGAGGTACTTTATTTACTCCAAATATTAATGAATTACTCTTTTCTAAAGTCAAGCTTTCAATTACTTTTACCTCAATTTATTCAACTCAAAATAACTTTCTTTTCCAAAAAATTTAATCCACACATTTACTCTTTTACCTATCTCCCTAAGGGGCCACTTTTTTACTCCTCTCAATCTTATCTCGGGAAGACAGATTTACTTCTAACAGAATTCCAATCAATCTCTTAAACACCCGGATTCAAGGGCCCTTGACTATAATTGCAATAAAAGGCTGTCGATTTCCATGAGGAACATTCTAAAATAAAGATTTGGAATGAGAAGTATATTAAGGGGTGATCGC
Organism: Bassia scoparia; assembly: GCA_008642245.1. Taxonomy (NCBI): domain Eukaryota; kingdom Viridiplantae; phylum Streptophyta; class Magnoliopsida; order Caryophyllales; family Amaranthaceae; genus Bassia; species Bassia scoparia. The sequence goes on from SNQN01001892.1 coordinate 21,580, forward strand.
ACATTAATGAGATGTGGGTTAAGGGAGGCTGACATTGGATAATAAGAGTGATGAGGTAGTTAAATATGCATCTATATTCGCAGAACCAACTCCACGAAATTGAACTATGATAGGCAAGTTAGATGGCTTGACCAGACACCTCCTTTAAACGTGGCTGGGAACTCTATTCCATCAGCTGGTGCAGCTTACCACTTATAAACTATTAGTACATAAATCAAGTCCAACTTTTTAATACACTTAAGAACTGATTCCATTATCACTATTTTTTAGGCCGGTTTTGGTTAAATATACGCTCCTGATAGTTCCACTTTGATTTTTTTTTCCTTGTCAAGACATGGGACACAATTATATTATCATATTAATCTCACACGTACTAAAATTTACTACCTCTTTATTGTGGGTTGCTTTAACCACAAGACATATTTGGATCCTTCATTAACCTAGGACTTCATTTCTCTATGTCGATTGTGTGTGACGCAATCACTTGTTATGTTAAATGTATCTTGCATCACTCTCATTTAAAGGCTGATAATACTAAGCCAAGTCATCTGTCCATTAGAAATTACTTTTTCATTTAGTTTAGAGCCAAATTTTCGGTCCGAGAAGCACAATAACCGACACACATTTCCAATAGTGGCGGTCTTGTTTTCATATTGTCATAAATAAATGAAAAATATGACTGATTTACGAGGCAGAAGTCATGTAGCAAATAGGCATTGCTACTTTCAATGAATTAGTTTTCATTTGATTGTTATGCCTTATAAATGTTGAATTAGAATAAATCTTTGTTATTTTACTGAGTAAAAATTAAGGAGTCTCGGTGGAAAACATCACTAGATATTTGATACATGCGCATATATATTTGATAATGAGTGCAATTTCATACAGACTAATATTTCTAAGCATTTAGAATATGACACCATTCCGAAAAACGGTGTTTGGTAGATCATTAGGAATTATTAGAGGACACATTGGACTTTTCTTAACACCTCACACCACTTTTGGCCGAATACCACCGTCTGCTCTTCGGATACTCGATAATTCTCGATGACGATGCTCCGGTTAGTGATCTGATGTTATTGATAAAAATCAACAGTTAGTTAATATGCCTTATATAAAATGAGGGCCTCTTTGAAGATACTCAAAGGGATATCTTTTAGGTATGGTATGACTTTCATTCACACATGGTGTAACTTTCTCTAAATTTAGTGTGCTTTTTATGAGTAAAGAATTGCAATATATCGGGGTAATTTGTGAATTTGTATGCAAAGGGAGAGCGATTTTTTTAGTTGATATATCTGAATATTGTTAGGATATAGCATAGTTGCAAGTAGGCTCAGGGGGGAAGATTCGGCTCGCATACTAAAGTTAGGGTGGAGTTGTCTTTTTAAGGTGTGGTCCTGTGTAAGAACGAAGTCGTGGGATGGTTCTATTGGTTGAGTAGTCAATGTGTCTTAGCGTACAGAAAACTATTGAGGAGAAGGACAATTTCTAACAGAGAGTGAAGCAAGCGCTCGGGAGTATGTGAAAAGAGATATATGAGCAAAGGCCTAATCCAGATGTTGGTGTCAAATACTCTTTCAAGCTCCAGTCACGATAAAAAATCACTGTGGCACCAAATTTCACGCCCTTTTTACACTTGAATTTTACTTCTGTTGCCCATTTTTATTTTTTTAGCCTGGTTAATATATTAGGGCTAAAAAATTGATTCTTTAGCTTGTAACCATACCAGGCGTAACAAAGATGCGGGTAGGACAAGGGATACAAACTTGACCAAGCTTAGCTTACCATATGTGTTCTTATTGGGGTAGTACATGCCAAGTTGGCTCATGTTTTCGCGCAGGTCTCCCGGAAGCTTCGAGAAATGAGCCGTTTTTGCTCGGATGCGTGTTTTTTTCTTTGAAAAATTCATGAAGCTTAATTTTTGGTTAATACAAAAGTGTCATTTTTAAATTATGAGGAAAAAAAGTGCATAAAATTTTTGTAAAAAAAGATGAATTTTGTTAAATTTTAGTTAGAATTTTGGGGATTCGTTTTCATATTTATTAATTATCGCAAAATCTCTATTCAAATATTTTGAAAATTCAAAACTGGTTTAGCAAAATCCAAAAAAATTCAAACTGAAAATTGTTTTTAATAATTCTCTATTTCAACATTAATTTGAAAATAAGAAAAATCATTTTTAGGTGCTTAATGTAGGGAATAGCCGGTGTAGCGAAACTTCCCTTTTTTAGGGTTTGGTAGGCCCTATTCTCTCAATTCATCTTGTGTGTTACAAGGGTGTCTTATATTGGTATTCTTGGGATAAGGAAATGTAGGTATTACGAAGGCCCCCACTTTTGCTGAGTTTCCTAGAGACGAGTCTATAAACGAAGGCCAAAGTACTGGTACCTGCAAAAACAAATGGCGTAGTTTTAAGCATGCACCACAGTTGCCTGTTTCTTGCTTACTTTCCACTTCGATTCTTTGTGTATCTTTCCTATCAGTCCTTGTGTTAATGTTGCTGTTCATGTCTGTTTGCTAGGTTACGTTTTGGAAATGCTTGCTTATGCTGCGCCCTTTCTCTTTCTTTGTATTATTCACTGGTGGAATTTTGTTGAGTGTGGCCTTGCTGCTGTTTGCTTCATAGGGAATTAAATGATTCAATCCTCCGCCTTTGATTTTCTGAGAAATTTGCATCGTGCCTTTGGAACTTCAATAACGTTCTGCTTGCTTGACTCCGAACTTCATATTTGGGATTTTCAGACACATCAGAGTTCATGTGTAGACACTTCTTTGCTTTGGAACTACATGTCTGATTTTTTGGTTTTTCATTGCAACTCTTCGTCTTTTCACGGTGGGAGTAAGGAGCATCATCTTTTAGCCAGTTCGTTGTGAAAGAGCACAAGATCTTTTATACTACGTTTGTTCTCCATTTTGCTTGAACCCTCAATGTTTTTGTTTATAGTTCCTACTTCTGTTTGAAATTTTGTTGCTTTATTACTTTTCATCTTTTGTTTTTTATGAACTTATCTGTGATATTTAACTGCTGCTTTTCGATTTTCTTCACTTTTTGATGTGTGGTTGAGGTCATGTGTCGCTTAATTGATTATGCTTTCTCTGGCTTCAATACTTACATCTTCATTGGTCGCTTGAGAACCCTTGGCGCTCTTGCTTCTGACTCAGAAGTAATTTCCACGACGTCACGTTTAAGTAGTGGAGATTTCATGAACTTCACGTTCAAGAATATCGGTCTTGGCCACGAACTTCACGTTCAATAGTTTCTTCACGAACTTCACGTACATAGTTCTTCACGAACTTCAGTTCAATGGTTCTTCGCAACTTAATTCAAATGGTTCGCCGGTGGCTTTTCTGTCTCGACTCTCTATAAGAGGACCTGCTACATTCACGGCGAGTGGCCTTTGCTCTCTCATCGTTTTTTCATTGGTTGATTCACCTGCCTTGCTGCTTATCATTGCCTACGTTCGACTCAGTTTTCCTATTTCAAGCACTGTGTTTGGCCCTGCTTCACGTCTTGTCGTTCCGCTTCCTACCGAAACGCTGAGCAAACTTCTACCGATGCTTCTGAGATATAGAGTGTGGCTTTGTAGGTACCTTGGCTTAGGCCTGCGCGGTTTTGTTGGAGTTTCCCGGGTTGGAGGGTCGGCTTTCCTGTTGATATGGAGACATATTGATTCTATGTCCAACTTTAACGGTGTGTGTAGAGGGCTTGTTGGTGTTGCTGCCTGAGGTTGCTGTATTGAACCTGGATTCGTAATTATGTGGCTGTTGAGCGTAAAAGTTGTAGTAGTCTCTTATAGATTTTCTATCTTTTTTAGACCTTTTTTCTATCTTTATTTGGGTAGTTTTTGTTAGACATGTGTTCCTTGCATAACTTTAGTGTTGGCTTGTGCTTGTTTGGTCTTTTGTTCTCTGAGAGGACTCTTATGATGATTGATTTGTGCTGTGTATGATAAATTCGCTATTGGCATCGCGCTGTCGTGCTAATGCTGTGTGTTGTTGTTGGCTGGGTTTGAATTGTGATCGTACTCGTTTCAGGCGATGAAATCGATGAGTTGGACGTGACGCCTGTCCTTTCAGCAGCTTTGCTATTAATTGGTCTATAGAGTGTTGGCTCTGGGACATTATTGTGTTATTGTGGGGAGTCTGTTGATCTTGGATTTGTCTAGAAGGGAATTTAGCCCCGAGGTAAGAAGCCACATGGGTGCATACTGTGACTGACACGTTGGAGAGTCGAATACCTTGTTTTGATCAGGAATTGTTCGTACTTTGAAGATTTTCCGGAAGGAGATGCTATTTGTATGTGGACTTTACCTGTAATTCACTTTTGTCCTTCAGGATTGTCGGTTTGCGAGCGGGTTTCTTACGTGCAATAGTTGCTTATGGTAGTATCTACTAGCAAGCTTTGGGTCTTTAATTTTGTCGAATACTGATAGCTTGACTACATATACACTCATTCGCTTCGTTGAATTTGTGTTGGGCTAGATCTCGACCTAGGTTTTTGTCTGTCTAATATTGATTTTGAGGACGTGTTTTTGACTCTCTGTGGGTTTGATGGTCTCCCTTAACGCTTAGTAGTCTTCTAATGCTATGGAGTTAAGGCGTTGTTAGGGTCTTGTGGTTAGGGGTTTCGATTGATGTGGCGAGGATGCACACGCACTGATTGCACTTCAAAGCGGTTTCGGGATCTCCTGAGCCCGTTGAGTGGATATGGTTTGTTTTGAGGGATCATTTTCAAGTCTTGAAGCTCTGCGGATCTGTACTCCGTGTTTGAACTATGAAGGTGTAGATATCTTTGTTACATCAAGCTTAATGTTAATTTGATGCTCTTTTAATCTCTTGTATCTATACGAGTTGACGTAAAACTCCTTCATCGAGATTTGTAACATTTATGCATTGCGATCAAGAAGATAGGTATTATTTTTGATCTTAAGCGGACTGATTTTAATTGTCGAGATCTTTCAAAAATTGCTGATAGGACATATTTGAGTATTTCGTGATGGTATTTCAACTAAGTCCAATTCGATTAGTCCTTATTATCAATGATAGGAGTATTATATTATGTGTTATCTAAAATTTTGTTTCAATTAAGAATGTTTTTGTCGCTAGTATAATTTATGGTATTAGTCAACGTGCTTGTCAAGGGCAATACGTATGGGTTACTTTATACTGTTAGATTTTTTAGTAGAAATAAATATCTTGTGTTCAAGCTTCTGATGTGAAGCCTAATCTTTTGGATACTAGAAGTCTCTTATGGGCTCAAGCTCCCTCCCAAGACGAGGCTATGAAGACTGCAGTGAGCTCTTATCCCATATTTTTTACATATAAGCTTTCTAGGCTTTTGAGAGGAGGTTATGGGATTGGTGTGGTCATATAATATCATAAGTGTTTACAGTATGTTATAGACGTCCCTCGACCCGATGCAATTCACTGTGAATCGGTATGAGTTTGCGAGCCTTTCTATTTGTGTCTCTTGTTAGGCTGTAATAGAAATGGTATTTGTTTTCAGTGATTATAAAACGTTATGGACAGGCGTTTTCTCGACGCGGTTGTCTTCAACAACACAGTTGATTTGCTTTTCAGGTTCAGTTCGGAAGCTTTTTAATAGTTTTTGTGGAGGGCACGCTATATTATTGTTTTCGTGATTGAGAATTGTCCATAATTTGATTGATCCCGATGTGGTTGTAAGGTGTCGTACGGAAGACTGATTTCTTTTAGTGGGTTACCATCATTGAGTCAGGTGTGTGTGTTCGACATATTAAAACATTTGTTATTTCTGAATTAGTTTTTTTCTTTCGGTTAATGCATTTCACGTCTCTGTGTTGTGTGTCATACTATGTACTTCCTAATGGTAATGAATAGTGCATGTTTGGGGGATGAAATATAATGTTCAGATGCGGTTGCTCGCCTGTAGGTCTAACATTACCACCTCTTGATTTGCTAATTGGTTTTGTTAAAATGAGGACCTCATTGAGTGACGTATGACCAATTTTTTTGTATTTTTATTGTGGGGGTTGAAGTTCGTTGAAAGTTATGGGAGGTCAGACATAGGCTCGCGCTCGATGACCCTATAATCAAAGTAATGAAGTTTGTGAGGCTTAGTTATATGGATTTAGTTTTGCGGTTATGGAATTAAGGTGAAAGTGCGAACAATTGAAACATTTAAATGAGTAGTGAGATATTTTATAATTAAATAATAATGTGTGATGGGCACGATAATTCTGTTTTATTGAGCTATAGGGAAGGTGTATGGTTCTTGGGCATGATCTTGATGAAAAGTGGGTTTGAATTGTGCTTGGATGTAATTTTTAGTAAGAGCTTAGTGTTTCTTCTTTCTTCTTGTGTATGTGAGTCGGGACGATCCGCCTAACGAAGATCCATAAGTAGATTGGACTTTCGCAGAAGATATCAGTCTATGGATAGGCTAGATATATGATCTTCTCTAAGGATAATTGTTAACGTGCATGATTATGGCCATCCTGATTTTCTACTAATAAGAACTAGGTAATTGTCACTCTAGTCATTTATGAACTTAATTTTGAACAAGGTCTCTATACAAAATCGATAGTAGATACATGAGTATGTATTACTAATTTATATACCGGCATTATAGGGTATCAGTTGTCTGTAGACATTTTGGTTGATATACTCCATCTCAGCGAGGAGCACTAGAGAATGATTTCGCTGTAATGAGATGAAGAACAACCTTCAGTAGAGGCCATCAATGAGATAGGCGAACGACGGAGAGATCGGCAAGCACGAGAACGTTCGAATGAGACGTATCATTTGTCGAGTAGACATACAGTCTTTCTGTTTGGATGATCATACAGTTAAAATTGTCTGCGTCTTGTCTATAAGGTCATTCACTATAATATCACGAGCCTCAGTTTCCTCATACTTGTTAAGATCTGTGCATAAGACCATCTATATTTATAGGATGTTCATCATGCCATGAGCTGCTGCCCTATATCTGATTTGTGGTTGCTCGCACAAGCTCACAGATCAATGATTCTGTAAGTGCGTTTTCGCAGTTAATGGGGTTCTTTTTTAGATCTTCGCATATGAGTACTAATGTGAATTGTTAGCTGTTGATGCATTGGATATCTAAGGTCTCGGGGGGACGTATGACCTTTGTCTGGCATCCGGAATGCAGCCCCGACACTTTTAAGAAAGTGGACGTTATGTCTAGACTGACACTTATTTGGCAAAGCCCACGCTTATTTGAGGTTGACTAATGTGCAGTTTCTGTTGACTGATAGTCCTAGAAGACTATTAACAAACTGAGCCTGATCACATGATTTGCCTGCGGGAGTAAGAGAGATCCTAAAGTGTGTTGAAGAAGTCTAGGGATCTACAGAACACAGGGAAACTTCATTTTGTGACTAGGGGTGACAGTGTGGGGGTTGTGATGGCTTGCTGAGGAGATGCTGGTATCAAACTCGTAGTCTTTCTTATCAACAGCATGAGAATTGAATGGTTGAGGTATGGGAGTCCGCTTGGATGCTCTTAAGCAAGGATTGCGCTTGTTACATTGCTTTGAGGTTTGCTTGATTCCTCCTCAAGTACCAGATGTTCGTCATATCGATCGTGGAAGAAAGAGGTCCATTACGACTTTTGCTAACTCAACTCAGTGACAGTCTGATCAAGAGGGCTAGCGTGAGTGTAAAGATAGGGACGACCTACTTTTGTGGTGTCTCATGCGTCAGAGAGAGTACAAAAATGATTTTTGAGAGTGCGGAGAATAATCTTCCACTAAATCTATTTTATTGGGACACACACTGCGGAACTATGCAGGATCCGGTTGTACCACCCCTCCACAACTCTCTCGACATTGTATCTGCCAGGGTATTACCACCTATTCAATAAAAGGTGTTCATCTAAGCTTTTGCTCATTCTAGACTTTCGCCATCTTCTAATAATCTTTGTTTTTAGCACATATATTGTGAGTACTGCCGCGCTTGTTATTTGTGATTTTTATATACTTCAGAAACAAATACATTGAGTAAAGAATATCGCGAAATACATTATAACCGTTCTTTTGGGTGTTAATTGTATTTTCTTTTTTAAAATGCAATAAATGTTGAAAGGTACGGTTTACTCTTTTTTTTATTATAATATAAATACTTAGGGATATAAAGTTAATGACGAAATCCACTTGTTTTAAGGGCTCATACTTTTCTCTACAATGATCTTTACATTAAAAAGAAAGAGCTGAGTGAGACTCCATGTTGGTGTACGGCAAAAAAACGGCTTCGTGTCAATATGGTTTGTACCATAGTTATCAAGTAAGGTTTTGAGCTAATTGACGTAGGTGGATGAAAGTATAGAGGTATAGAAGATTGTCGTGTGATGGATGTATTTGTAGGATGCATTTAACTTAGGCTCAACTAGTATAGTTCACCTCCATATCACCCTCTCCATAAAATCTTATTAATATTCACTGGCCCGCGCTATACTTTACACACACTTATTGACTAGATATGTTTTTGTGTGTGGTATAAGTATAATGTATACAAACAAATTGATTTTTGTAGCTACTGTTTTAAATACCTCTACTTTTAGAAGGCAAACACATATGGGAGCTTTCCGCCAACAAATGCTTTAATCTCCAAGTGTCAATGAGGAGACTTTTTAGCTCAAGAAGTGGGTACAATCTAGATGAATTAGAATAGTGCTCGAGTTCAAGCTCTATTGTTTCTCGTAGGAATGAATTGGGATGTGGACTTCTCCAAGTAATATTTCTCCAATTGGTTACTTATCAGGAGCCTAAATGATGGCTGTTGTTTGTTATGGCAGTTAAGTATAGGTGCGTGAAATGGACAGGAATGCAATACTTCCCTCCGAACGGAGATGTCTATTTAAGGTGGTGTCAAAGACGGCATATATAGTCATTATATATGTCGCTGGATACGCACTGAAATGAGATCTCGTTCAAAAGTGCATTTGTAATTTCGTACACTAATTTGATTTTTATATAAGAATGTTTTAATTAGATTCTTAAATTGGGGATTCTTGGTTGATATTAGTGTATTCGGCAAATATGCTCCAGAATGTTAAGCTTTTTTTGTGTTAGTCATATAAATGTATTTGGCAATGAGATAGGTAAAATAGAAAAAGGAATTGCGAGATATAATGGATGTAGCTAATATCGAATGTCGCGTGAGAGTAGATCGCAAAAAATAGATAGTGGGTGTTTAGATTGGCATGACGTTGGTTCAGTACTACTCAACGTCACACATGATCATTAGATCAAATCAACGCTAATCAAAAAGGATACAGTCTGCTACGATAATATGAATTGATGACTTGATGTACAACTTATAATCGAATTTGGACCTTCTATAGAGACCGCTCATAGACGAACACTCGTTTCTGTTAAACCATGTCTGATATGTTAAACTCTTCTTAGATTACTTTTTCATAAAAGAAAACTCTCTTTATATTGTGTCTCATTGCCAGTGATCATATATAGAGATCATTGGAAATAGTTTTGTGTTTTTAGTAGAAGATGGGTGCAAGTATATAGAGAATGTAGAGGGTATTTGTGACGATAGTGGAGAGATTGAGTAGTATGCACGCATACCAGATTTATAAAAGATCGGCACTATATATAAGAACTTCTCTTTATAAAAATGAAATAATTCAATACTGGGTATGTAAATTCAGGCTTCTATATAATCTTATTTATTGTGTATGCAAGCGGTTGAAAATCAGGAATGGCACGAAAAGTTTATTTTTTTAATAATTATTTTTCATCTTCCATAGTCATCAAAGTATATGTACAGTTACTTTAATTCCATTGCATGAATCAAAACGAATGAAACAATAAAACACTTTTCATGCACTCATGTAAATTCTCTTCTCATTGGGATAGGGTTCACGTAGAAATTTACGACCAATCTAGGGGGACGTGTAATATTTAAGATTTGCCTTTAAAGTATTCAGCCCTTAGAATTTTAAATGCCTATTTTCCTATGTGCTCATTCGGAACACAGGTAGCATAATCTTTTGAGTAGTTGAGTAATGCCTTTTATATTCTCTATAATGCTGCACACATACATAAGAATTTCCGGGATGGATTTTAACATTGGGACGGAGTTTTATACTTATTCTCGATAGACGCGATTTTTTACGTCGGAATAAGCAAGATTGTAAATCAAAAATAAAGCGTCGGAAATGTCATATTAACCATCGTATATAGGTACTCCATAAAGTTATCTTCGTTTGATATGGTTATACGCATACTATTATATACCGAAGTTGCATCGTATTATTTTTAATAAATTTACTGACCATATTATGTATAATGGACGGGAATTACCGTGCTGTTGACAGGTCATTATTTTTCACCGACCATGGGTTGATTTATTGCGGTACGATAATTGGTCAATTTTTTTTGACTTGAAAACAAATTACTAGATGCCTCCGGGATTCCTGTTCGTCTTCTCTGGGTGTGCCGTGTTCTTCCGAGGCGACAATTTCCCGGGCTATCGGAGCCCTGGCATATTTTATTTGCTTGGTTGTTTTGCGTTTTTTGGCTTAAGAAATTCATAATATAACCATCAACTCGAAAAATTATGGGAAAATACGTAAATTCAATTGTGGAAATCGTGTGTGTATGTGGATAAGCTTTGTGACTTTTGGTTAGTTGTTTAGATATTGGTTCCAGAATATACTTATATAATGTATTAAATTTTTCGTTCATATAAAATTTAAAAGTCGACATGTGGTACGACACATTTAATATATATTCCATCGCATGTGGACAACGCCTTTACTTAGTAACTTCATTGAAATTGCCGAAAAACGTGTAGAACGTACTCTCTTCGTAAAAAGTACTCTACCGCGCAAATCTAAATTCTAGATAATAAATTTCATTTTTGTGCTCTACAATTTCAATAACGATGTTAAACCATTTCTTCGTGACCATAACTCTTAATAACTCTAATTTTCTCTTTCTCTTGGCGGAGTTTCTTATCAATACATTATTCTCCTCTGTCGATACGATCTCATGTGTGCTCCATCACGGCTTGCAAAGGCGAATCTGCCTTTTTTTTATGGGCCTCGTCGTGCAGCGGTGTCTAGCTCTGTCGATTTGCCTTGTGGATGGTTGTGTCCGTAGCCTCCATTTGCGCAACCAATTTTATGTTTTAGTTTTTATACTAAGACTCGCAGCCTCAGGAACTTTTAACCCGACGCGTTAAACGTTTCGGGGACATTATGTGTAGATAATAAAAATTAATAAGTTTAATGAATTTAATCCAAATCTTACAGGATAAGGTATGACCGCCTTGGCGGTCCGGCTAACGGTAAACACATAATTATCTATTGATTTTGACTTCTTTACGCGTCCATGATGAACCAGTATCTCACTAGGTTGGCATTCGGTAAGCATGGATCCCAAAGTCCAGTATGGCCCATTTTCAATATTTTATTTTCAATGCGGATTCAGAACATCTCGCTTTAAATATGGGTTGCCTAATAATTGTATCCATAATTCATTGAAGGACTGACGTTAATTTACATATCCTATATTTTCAGCATTCTTTTAAGCGCATCTGAGTGATATCTTAGATGTCGTACAAGGCTTAATAAGTCCGTTCGGTGTTTACACAAATTTCTGGTTCGGTATAACTTCTACGTCCAGTATTAGATGGGAGCGGAAATTTCTCCGTCGTTGTTGACGGGGGTCGTCAAAAGCATCTACGTCTGCTATATGAAACCGGTCGGTAGTGCGGTCGGTAATTGTTTTTTCGAACCGTTGAAGTGAAGCGGTCGGTTAAACCCTGATAATTACCGGACCATACGGATTGCCGATGAACGTATCATTGCCAACCGTTGACTGTTGTCGGTAAATCCTTTTCCCCGACGTTTTTCCGCGTTTTTACCCGACCGTGTTTTTGGGTTGTTTCAGACGGTCGGTAATCGTTGTTTTCCTGTTTGTGTAATACCTTTCCTACATTTCAAGACTTTCTATCTACTGTCATGAATATATTTTACTATTAGTAATAGGTTTACTATTAGTAATGGATTTATGCCGAATCTCTAATATTTTCAAATAATACATAAAGAGGTTTGTTACGGATAGGACCTTAAAATATAAACACAACATTTATCATACATCAAATCTTTTATTACTATTAGAATCCCTTATAAAATTATTGTTTTGGCTTCTTTTTAAAATTATTCAAATTATGCTATTTTCCTCCGTGCTATTAACGGGTAAAGTCTAGTCCTATATTATTAAACAATGTCCATTTGTTTAATAGCCCCTATACACTGGTATCACGTGTCCTTTCCTCAAACCAATAGCCCCTCAATTCTTTCCCCTTTGCCTCCAAAGTATCTTTTCCATATATTTTCACCTCCGTAAAAAAAAACCACACCGAAAATAATAACCAACGCCCAATTTCCACCTAATTCCGACTTTCAATTAAAAACTCGCCACAGATTCAAAGATATATTTATTTATTTGAATTCTAAAATAGTTTATAAGAGGTATAATAATATTCTCATAGTCTTCTAATAAGGTACAATAGTGACACCATGTTAGTATTACATACAACGCGCCATTAATTGATTGTTTTCGCCAAACTACTCCAACACAATAAAAATTGTGACACTATATATTTTGTTTAACATTAAAAAAATAGTAAATCTCCAAGTAATTTCATATCAATTCACTGAATGCATTTTAGGATAAGGTATATAATTACCGATGTAAGGTAGTTATTAAATGTCATATTGGTACACTTCTATTTTTTCCTTCATCCTCTTTCATAGTTGAGAGGACTATCAATTGAAAATTTGTGTTATGGTTGTACATCGTGCATAGCCATACCCCTTAAAATTCAAATATATGACGAAGTAATATATACTTTACAGATAACACTCATCACCTCCCATAGTTAAATTAAAAGTGAAACATTTATAATTTGTATATTTTTTTCATGTACGGTGCGATTGTGCATCGGCAAAATCTAGTCTTTAAATAAAATACAAGTTGTTATAAACTAAATTAAAAATTATGTTTTAAATTGTAATTATTAAAAAAATCTCTATTTAATAATCTTCAAAACGTTTAATGTTTAATGAATGGGTTAATTACGATGAAAATTTTTTTTCTCTCCGAAGGCTACTAGGGTTTCTTGCGATAATTTACAGTCCTCGTGGAGTCTTCTTCTCCTTCTTTTTGTGAAGTGAGCCTTTCCATTCAATTGTTTTCCACAATTATATTTTGTCGAATTCTGGTAGCTTTCCAAAGGTAAGACTTTTTTAGAATGATGCATGATGAGAATGATGTTTATAATGAGACATCACAATAAATATTCATAAAATTGTACTCGTAACTTTTCAGAGTCCTTTTTTTTTCTCCCGCGAAAAAAAGTTTTTGGGGGAAATAAGAAAGAAAGCACATTTTGTGTCTTAATATATGTACATTTATGTATTTTCCCCCTCTCGAGTTTTAAGTTTTTTTTCATTTTTAAAAAACTAGAAATTGTTAATCCGTTCAAAACCCGGGTCAAAAATCCGAATTCTCTCCGTAATAGGTATCTTCTCTATTTAATCCAAACAAGAAAATGTATACTGTCTGTATGTAATGAATGGAGATCACTACTAGTTCTCTGTCCATTTTTAGGGTTGTTGATTCATTTTTATGTCCAAGTGATGCTTAGAGCATCCTCAAATGTTTGTCAAGAGGAAACATGCAAATAAATAAACTCTCAAAGCTCAGTGCATAAAATCACTACTAAATAACATCTTATACAAGGGAAAGAAAAAAAAAATTGCATTAGATTTGATGACCTAAAAGAAAAATTTCACTCACTTCTTTCTATTTTGGGCATATTCCCTAGTCGAGTCTATCCTAGAGTATTTTTAAAAAGAGGATATTCGATTGCATCTGTTGTGAATAAAAAGGGAGTAATGAATATTACATACTCGCGGTATCATGTTTGGGGCTAAATTTTTATCCTAAATAAGAACGCGGGTGAGAAAGTCCAAGATTGTGGATAAGAACTCTTATGCCCGTGGAAAAGTGGAGATAAACTGGGCAAATTTCGTTTTCTATCTTAGAGCAAGTTGGAGGCCACAACGACCCACAACGTGTTAAGCTTATAATAATTTGATATCATATTTGGCAGTCCCCTTCAATGATATCATAAATTTTTGTTAAGACTCACTACGATGTGATCCCAATTTATCACTTTAGTTTAGACTCAGGGCTAACTGCTCTTACAATTGTAGATGTAGGAGTGACAAAGCTAGAAAGGTGACAAGAATTTATAAATTAGCCATGGTAATTATTGGCAATTATTAAGACTCTATAATAGAGTCATTAATCCTGCATGGAATTCCATGCAACAATAACCCATACATGGTTTTGATTAGTCAATCATATCCTTAACATGTATTAGGATAAATAAAACAGCAAATCATGGGTGGACAGAAGAAGCATTGAAACATTTGACGTGATTCCTGGTAATGATCTTGTTGTTGAGTCACCTACTAACACCTTGAGTCACAAACATTTTCATCGGTGTCCCAGCCAACTTCTAAATCAATATTTCAACTCAAAATCAGCCTCTTCATCAACAACAAGGCTTCCATTTCAAGTTTTACCGTTAACGGGCCACATACTAAGGTACGTAAACTAATTTTATTTACGCGTTGACTTTTACAATGTATTCCTTTCATCCAATAGTGAATACCGTTTTCGCTGTCACCTAATTTTGATAATATGTTTGGTTTTATATTAAATTTGAATTGGTTTTCTATACGAAAATGTACTTTTCTTTTTTTTTTTTTTAGCAGAATATGAGAACTCATGGTCACTTGGCGCGAGAAGGTCGTTGTTGAAGATGAAGGGTAAGCGATGGAGCTTAGTGGAAATTAACCAATGAAATGAAAATCTCAATCATTGGCAACATTAAAATATTACTAAGGGAGATTGTCATCCACTTCTGACCTAACATCAGTTAAATAGTACAGATCGAGTAACATTATATGATTAATATGAAATTAAAAAGGTGAATCATATAAACTTTTTCTAGCATTATTTACTAAAACTTATATGGTTGTATTTGGTATATAGCGTTAGAGATTTTTTTGGGAGATGGTTTTTATAGAGTTTTGTCCAAAATTAACTAAATATAGTTTTGTAGGTAAGTTTATCCAAAGATAGAGGCATTTGCGTTTGAAAGTAGAGTTTTTAGCAAAATTAAAGTTACTCATGTTAAGTTTTTTTAATCACCTTTTTTCAACTGCTATTTATTTCGTAAACACTAACAATCACAATCAACTTTAGCTGTTACTAATAGACACTACTATTATTGCCAATAAGCAATTGACATCTACATCTATGGCTTAGTCGCTAAGTGCGCTAACACGTATCTCTACACTAGTTTTACAAAACTATGCGCAATATAAGAGATATTGGGATCAATTGCCCTTGTGTCTCTCTAAGCATTAAAAATCAGTTTGATAATGCGCCTGGTATTGAAAAAGTTAAATAAACATATGTCAATAGGTACTTGCTTGAAATTGTCCACCCGATTATAAATCGTACTGTTGTAGCTGCTCTACTGACTCGTTTACATTAATAAATTTGCCACACTATTTTTAGATGCAACCAAATATACTTCCCTCGCTTTTATTTATTTGCTTGGAACTTTCACACTATTACAGGTCTATAATGGCGGGTTAATACCAATAAGTAAAAAAAGTTAGTTATGCGTACGACCAATTTTGTAAATAAAATTGTTTATGATGTTTTCATTGTAATCTTGGCCTATTATCTGTGACTAATCTGAACAACATATTTGTTAGAGTATCAATTGGTCTATTATAGTCCCAGGACCATGTTTTCTCATCATGGTTTCGGGCAAGATGTTCATTTCCGAAGCTAGAAATTTTCATTTTCGAAAATATGAATGTTCATTTCCGAAAATACAAGTGTTCATTTTCAAATATGACATTTAACATTTGAAAATGAACATTTTACATGTTGAGAATGAACTTTCTAATTTCGAATGAACATTTACCCGGAGACTATGATGCGGACCATGGGTCCCGAAACCAATAATACGAATTTTGCGGTTGAGTATATAACATATTCCTAGGTCTCAACGCATAGCTTAAGCTTTTGGCTGAGATTAGAGGTGATCCAAAATAGGCCGACCCGAAATTTCCAATTTTTGTCCCAGGCTTTGGCCAATTCAAATTTTCCTGCTAAATATGGGTTGCAATTCCCTGCATATTGCAAATACAATCCCAACAACAACTCTACGTGTCCCCCTTGTTTTATTTTGTTTTTTTTTAATAAAAAATAATTAAGTTTTTTAATGCATACTCCCCCTCCGTTTTTTTTTGATGTTTCATACATTTTGGAACGGTTTTTAAAGAGTTGATTGAGTTTAGAAGAATAGTTGAGTAAGTTGGGTAAAAAGTTGAATAAGTTAGGTTAGAAGAGTAATGTGTGATGAAATTTTTGGGATAATAATTTTTGGGTGAACATAGATTTGGGTAAAAATAAATGAAAAGTTGACTTTAGAAATGAGTATTCATTAAAATGTTAGAGTAATAAAAGTAGGTAAAAAGGTAAAAAAGCTATTTTTAAGATTGGTTTAGAACATCTATTTTGAATGAACCCAAAAAGGAAATGGAACAACTAAAAAAAACGGATGGGTATTAACTAAAACATGTGCAACATATCTAGGAATTAGGTTATTCTTTTGGTTTTAGAAAATAAATATAAAACCAGAATCCGTAGAGATAGTTGCAATGCATATTGGTTAGTATAGGTGGGGGAGGGGAATAAATCAAGTGAGATATAGAGAGGTTGTATATTTGCTCGGTAGGAGGATTCCATTAATAATTTGCCCAAATTTTAGGCATTTTGATTAAATTTGAACCCAGTCAGAAACAGCTCACTAGGCCCGCTTATATTTTTCGGAGCTTTGGATACAAACTCTAGGCCCGGCCTGAGCTCGATTCAAGGGCCTATAATTTCAGGCCAAGGCCTGGTCCGAACTCGGTCCGGCTCGGCCCATGATACACCTCTAGTTGAGATGTCCGGTTACAGTTATTAGATGTTCCTCCTTCGATTCTTTTTACTTGTCCATTTTTGGAAGTAAAAAGTTAGTAATTTTGACACAGATTTTTTTTGGCAAAATTATAGATGTTAATAATATAGTCAGTGAGATGTTGGTAATTTCGTCTTAATGTAATAGTTTTATTAATATCAAATTTTTAAAATTTTTTTCTAACTACATATAAGTTTTAGTATCAAAATTGTGTCTTGAAAATTGTTGCAAAATGGAATGGTGTAAGTAAAAAGATGGGAGGGAGTATGAATTTAAGACATTGATTACTTTTTGTTGACGTTTAAACATTATATTGGTACATGATGGTAATTTACACTAATATAGTTTAGTTGATTATATATGAGCTAAGTCTTATTAGCCATTGTTTATGTACGGAGTAAGTAAATTGTTTGATCTTATCAATATTTACCAATTTTAATGCTTTTATAAGCGTTGCGTTCAGCCGGTCAACATAAGATAGATGCTCATTTTTACCTGATACTTAGACTTTATAGTTTGATTCAGTGAATTGGGTAATATTTATAAATTTTTGATGATGATCATAATTTCATATATGCAGAGCAATGACTTTGGTTTCAGCCAATCACAGTACTCTGACTTCTGAGAATCCATCGCAATGATGACTGGGTTGGAGTCTTTTCCCGCTGTAAAAGCAATCTTCAAGTATGGTTTACTGGTTTTTATTTTGTCTGATGCTCTGCTTACTGTCTTACTTGATTAGTAGTTTTATGTTTGCCCATCAAATATAATGAGAACGCGTCACCCATTAGTTGATGATGGTCTAATTAGTTTACGTGCCAGTCTAATTGATAATTAAACAGTTTTATCAGAAGATTTTGCAAGATGATAACATGTACTTTTACTGCCAATATTGCATCCATACATAGTGTAGAAAAGGTAGCTAGTTCCGTGTTTTTGTGGGCGTAAGACCTTGGGATAAGATTGATTCCGTCCACACCAGCCATGTCCACTTGGTATCTTAGAACACAAAAGGACTTTAGGAGTGCCAATACTTTTTACCGGTTTCTCGTTTTTGGTGGGTCTTTAAGAATTTTTGGAAGAAGTTGGCATACATAATAGTTTTGTTATGTGAATAGTGCATCTACAGACTCAAAGAAGTTGGTAACTACAAGAGTTGAGGCCCACTATATGCACTGCTCCTATCAGGTTAAATTTCGCAATGCTAAACATAAAAATTGGATATTCCAACTTTAAATTCTTTAGTATGCATACTTATGTCTTTTTTTTCTTGATGGCATATTAGTTAAAGTTATGTAAATTTCTCGAACCTGATTACCTCGCGACGTGGGAAAGCTGATGAGCTTCGAGCTTGATTAATCAATCGAGCTTGTTTTGCCTTCGCTTTATTTACTGGTGGCGTGTCTAAGTAGTTTAACTGTAAGCATTAGAACAGTCACCTTGGCCTGAAATTTCTTCAAAAATCATCATTCTACTAGTGTTTCTCTTGTTGATGATTATAGCCAACATTTGGTGGCTGTTGAACGGAACTACATTTATTTCCTAACCCAAAAGCCCCTCTTTATCCTAGGCTTTTGCTATGGTGTGAAACTTGGGATCGTCGGTATGTTTCTGCTTGTAGTTTATCTAGATTCAATTGTCTTTCTGTTCTGTACACAACTTCAACATTTTTTTGATGATCATAGCACTTTTGTGATGCCATCAGATTTAGACTTGTGCAATGGAACCAAGTGGTTACAACATAGGTGAATCTGTTCCTTTTTGTTGAGTGGGGAGCTCTTATGATGATGGGACTGACCTTTCGATCAGCCTTGCTCGGAACTTTCACGCTACACTCGCAAACCGAGATGTGTGGTAATGGTTTTTTCTTCCACAATCCACATTTGCAAATTGTAATTGTTGCATCTACAATAAAGTTTGTGCATTTACATCCTAAACTAATTAAGTTTGGCTATTGAACAGCTTTCTACTCTCTGCGCGAGACAGTGGGTTTGGAGAATCCTGGATTTATACACATACTAGCTTTTGAAGATTATGGCCAAACAACAAAGTAGGAATCCGTAAATATGTTGTCATTTCATGCCACACCCTTTCTATACAAGTTAACGACTTTAATCAAATGTTTTTTTGAATATGCAGATACTCTTTATAGGATGGGTCATAAAATTATCAGTGGCTTCATTTGTCTGGGAGCAAGAAATACGCAGTTCAAAATACCTCCAGTTCCTGGCGAGAGCTCATTACAACGTGTTGGTATTTTCGGTGACTTAGGGAAGGTACGACACTTCAGCTAGATTGATAATACTTAAATTTGGTCTGATCATGCATGTTGTTTAGAAATTGATGGCTACTTTTATACAATTTTATTCATTCCATCAGTCTTCTTAAGTCTTTATCAATGATCATTTCAGCAGTTAATCAAAAGCAAGGCCTTATTCAAAAACTAGGAATATTTGTACTAGAATTAGCTGCATAGTTACATGCAGCAGGATGCATTTAGTTGTGTAATTGGTATACTGAAGGGGTGAACGCGATGATCATGAGTATGCTACCTATCAACACGCGGAGCACTGAACACTACGGACCAACTCATTAAAGATATGGACACATTGATGCAGTCTTCCTTATAGGTGGATTTGCCATATGCCAATGGATATATTCTCACAATGGGCCAATTTAACTGCTCAAGTTGAGCCCTATTGCATCAGCTGTGCCTTTCATTGGTTGCAAGGTTGTATTTTGCATGCGCTTTTCTATGCCTTGGTTCAGAATTTTGCTTACAGTATTAGTTGGTACTATCACATTTATTCTTCATTAAAATAATGCATCTATGATAATGCTATGTAGGCCTAATTGTGAGCATTTTTCAGTGGAAATCACGAAGCGAAGATGTACAGCCTCAGGATTTTTCTTTTTCTATGCAAACAATGACTCTGGTGGTGAATGCGGTGTTCCTGGCTGAAACTACATTCTTCCGTTCATTGCCAAACTGCGCAAAGTTTTTGGTAGAAATTACAGCCTCTTTGATATCATCAGGCGTATCCATAACAGATATATAGGGTGCCTCAAAAGGTTTCTTAATTTTTATGTGTGGGCGGTGCAGGTTACTCAGCCGATTATGGAATGTTCCCACTTTTCTGCATAGTAGATACGAAAAATGATTGGAGGGCCGGTAGCGACAGTAGAAGTTCATTGAGGAATGTCTTGCAATCGCAACAGACATAAGGCAGCCATGGCTAATCTTTGCAGGTCACTCGGGCCTGCTCTCGGTTATTCTTCATAAAGGTTTGGGTACAGAGGGGGTCATTTTGATGAAGCCTATGGGAGAGATGACATGCAAAAACTATGGCAAAAGTAACAGAGTTGATCTTGCATTCTTTGGCCATGGTTCATAATTATGAGAGAACTTGTCCTGTTTACACCAGGTAATCTTCAAAAGCATTAAGCATTCTCTGGTCTCACAAAATTTTAGGCTTTTTGTACGTATGCAGTAAGATATATGGGCTAATGGGTGGTAGATATCGTTTGCTTGATTGAGAAACGCCTAAAATTGATGGTTAATTCCAATTGAGAATTTTCCAAATATTCTGTAAAATTGGAGGGGATTAATACACCATGCGTTTCCTAAAGATGTACATCCTGGTAGTCGTTGACAATAATGACAATGTTACGGTTTATAATTGTTAGTGGATCATCTTAGCAAAGGCTTAAGTTGATGGTTTAAAAATTGAGAAAGTTAAGAATATGTTATATATTCTAACCTCTCCGTCACATGGACAGGCCTTTGGAACGTTTTGGGCTAGGATTCAACTTCATGACGATGTATAGCATGGCTCTCGCTGAATTTGTGCTATATAACTCTATACGTAATAATGATCATGTCTCTATATGTGACAGAATCAATGTGTGAAGGAAGGGAGCCGTTCAAATACTCAGAGCGCGTGGTGAAACGGCACGATGCTACGTTGTCGCAGGCGGAGGCGGGGGGGGGCACTTGAACGAGTTAGTCCCCGTAAAATATGGAGCATAATACCGAAGATCAGGATTTCGGGGTAGTGAAGCTGACAGATATAATTACTCGAGCATGAAGTTTGAGTTATTGTGAAAAGCAGTGATGTAAAGTTTACGACACTTCACAATTGCAGGATTACAAAGATGTAATTGGCAATGTGTTCATGATAGTTGTAACCCTACAACTTTAGCAGGATGAATTAGTATAATTGAAATATGAGAGCAACTTCAAATTAACAGAGAGTTGTGTATGTTCGTCCCTTTTTCTTTTTGTTACCAGTTGAATTTTTCCTCATGAAGTTGTGAAACGTTGTAACAAGAAAAAAAAAAGAATGGGATGATGTGAACTAATATGTTTGTTTTGAGGTTTGTCAATCCATGATGAATTGTGACTTTGTTTAATTTTCTTGCATGGTGCATGCCTTCTTTGGTTTATGTTGTTATTATTGAAACGCTTGGCTTTTTGGAGGGAAAAATTTTTAAAAAGCCCTAATTAAACGAGCCCCCCCCTTAACAGAAGTTTGACACTTTATTTTCAATTTAATTCAATTCATTTAATTTATTTAATTTGAGTTTTTTAATACATGAATCACTTGGCTAGTTAACACCTCACTGATATGTCATAACCTTCGTTGGTTGCAATGATTTCAAATACAATCATTAAAAAATGACCACTATATTTAAACTTAAAGGGACAAAAAACAATTAATAATAAATCTGTAACCTGAAATAAATAAATATATGAATCGTTAACTATGTTCTACATCTTAAGCATAAGGGTTAACTTCTTACCTTGACTATGAAGCAATTGAGCATCTATGAAACACAAAATTCCAAACGTTGCTTGAATCCGTCTCATGACATAAGTGCGTCGAATATTATACTCATTCTAAACAAAATTGCAGCTTAACATTCAAGTTTTGGACTTGTTTAGAAATTACAAGAAATCAGGTCACAAAGTAGAAGGATGTTGATGCTCAATATGAAAGGGGGCACCAAAATATCTGTTCTACTGGTTGTTTTTCCTTTGTTAACCATCTCGCACTCTAAAACTCACTCCTCCCATATATTTCTAACGTAAATGAACTCACTCTTCAACCTTTAATTTCCTTTCTTTCACATGACAAGAAAAGATTTATCTATAATAAGTAAATCGGGTTTTTAACATGTTTAAAGGGCAGAATGTTGTGCAATCGAAATTCCATTATGTAAGTTTGGTTGTTATCAAATTCCTTAAAATTAAAAAGTTAGGTTTTTTTTAGCCTAATTTATTATTTTTATTAAATAAAGGATACTCCGTATATTGGGGTTTCCTTATTAAGTTAGTTCTACTGTAGGAGTATCGTCTTTTCATATACTGTCCTGCATTTCTTTTTAATTTCAGATTTTTGATATAATCAAATATTGTGTATATGGTGACTATGTGCCCTGAATAAAATAAATTTATGACATGTAAAGAGTAGTAGTAAATTTGGTTAAACTTGGCTTTAAGTTGATTGCATTTGGATCTTTTAATAACAATATAATGCTCTTGTATGCATCGGATGCACAATAATTTATTGTGCATCGCGCAATATAGTGACATTTTTAGCTCATATTTTGTGACTCATTATATTCACTTTACTTAATATGTGATAAATATAAGGGTCGTTTATATATTGATCAGAAAGAATTACTAACTATATTATATTGACCAAAAGAATTACTCTATCTACATGCATAATAAATTTATTGTACATCCGATTGCATCTAATAAGACTTTGTCTAACTAAAGCAATGTTTTTTTTTTGTTTACCACCCTGATTCACCTTTAAACTAGCTAATCGCGAATTCGGGGATTAAGTTATTGGGTGATTAGGTTCTAAATCCCTCATGTTCCCTAAATAACAATGTATTGGTTTCTTTTAAGTGCTTTGTTTGTTTTCAAAATAAAGGGAAAATCCACCTTTCCGCACTTTTGTTTATGAAGTTGTTACCGATTCCCCCTTTGGTTCAAAATTTTTTGGACAAATTCCCACGCTTTTCATTCCAAAATCTCACAATCCACCACCATTAACCCCTAAGTTTAACAGATTCGTTAGTGTGGGTCCAAACGTTAATCTGCTATTGTTATATATCTGCACTTCACTGGAGCAATTTTCACCACCCTCCTCCTCTCTTCAATTCTCCTCTTCTTTCAGTCTCCTCGATGCTGCTTTATTCATTGGCGTCCAATTCGACAGACTCAGGTAAAGTTAGAATTGCACTCATTATTTAAAAATTCACGCAAGGTCATTTCGTGATTGTTCAATGAAATTAGGGGTTTTTGTATTAGGATTTCCAAAATTCAATTTCAAATTAGGGTTTTTGGATATTTTTTCCTCTAATTTTTCAATTGCGCTTAAATTTTCTTCAAATTTGCATTGAAGCTGTCTTTTGGTGTTAGGGGATGGATGAAATGCAAGTGTTAAGTGGTGGGTGCGGCTTACCTGTTGCTAGAAAGACTTCTTGGAGCAGTGGAAACCCAGGATAAAAGGGCAATGGGAACAATTAAATAAGTAAAACAACCTAATTCACTAATTCAAGGATAATAAACAATGCAATAAACAATAAACTAAAAACTACCCTAACTTTGTCAATTCTAATTACCTGATAAAAAAATTCGATTGAATAAACAAAGCAATACAATTAAACAAATTAGAATCCATAGCTAATACATTAGCTTAGATAAACATAATTAAATGAAAATTACGCATCTCATTTGCCCCAAAAGACACGCGTTTAATCAGCTCTGAAATTGGGTGCGAAAATGGAGGACTATTGAGTAAGTTTTCTTGGCAAAGGAGATGATTGTTAGCGAAGAATAGAGTGGAATTGCGCTGTATTTGGTAAATTTGAAGGATTTGGGGCTTGGTAAATTTGATTGGTGGGTGAGATGAATAATGCTTTGAGGAAGAAGGACGCAACGAGTGGATGAAAGAACTGGAGTTCGAATGGAAGTGATGTGGGTAAATGAAGCCAGATTGCGGCGAAATTACGAATAAACGCCCCATAACACTAAACGGATCTGTTTAACTTTAGGGGTTTAAATGGCTGGTGGAAAGTTGGTGAGATTTTTGGAATGAAAAGAGTGGTGAATTTGTCGTTCAAAAATTTGAAAAGGTGGAATCGGTCAACTTACTAAACAAAAGGTGGGAAAGGGTGATTTTTTCCTTCAAATAATTGGACAACAATTATTTTGACTTCCACTATTAACGATGTAAATTTTCAATAGCATCAATTATTATCACATATATTTGCTTAAGAACATGTAACAATAAATATAAATTGGTTGTGTATAAGAAAAACATGGTCTAATAGAATCCATTTCAAAAATTCTTTATACAATAATTTAAGTTTTGTGTAGATTATTCCAAATCTTCCGTTAGATAATAACTCATATTAGCTATTGGCGTATTTCGACACTGAATGTAAACAAAAAATATGCATAAATATGTACTGTAAATTTGAAAAAAAAATATCATCATGCTGTAAGATATGGATACTTTAATGATGACATTCTGATAATAGATTAATTTGATTTCATTATTTTTGTGGAACAAATTAGGGCGCTGTTTGGCCGAACACTATACTTAAAATTACATACAAGGACTACGTCCCTTTTAACAGCATTCTCTAATGCAAAATATTACACAGTATCATCCTAGTGAATAGTGGGAATTACAAATATATGTTAGGAAAACAATCCATTGTTTTAAAAATGTGCTAATAACATGTTTAGACTATTTTTAAACAATGGATTGTTTTCCTGACATATATTTTAATTTCCACTATTTCACTAGATGATACTTGTAATATTTTGGCATTAGAGAATGCTGTTAAAGGGACGTTAGTCCTTGTATAATTTTAGTATATTGTTCGGCCAAACACGCCCTAAATTTGTTCCACAAAAATAATGAAATCAAATTAATTATTATCAGAATTTCATCATTAAGTATCGATATCTTACAGCATGATGATATTTTTTCAAATTACAGTACATATTTTATTCATATTTTTTGGTTTACATAGTGTCTAAATACGCAATACTAATTATATTATTATCTCGGAGATTTGGAATAATCTACACAAAACTAAATTATGTATAAATGAATTTTTGAAATGATTCTATTAGGACCATTTTCTTATACACACCAATTTATATTATTGTTACATGTTCTTAAGCAAATATATTGTGATAATATTGATGTTGAAAATTGTACATCGTTAATAGTGGAAGTCAAATAATTGTTGTCATTATTTTGAAACAAACAAAGCACTTAAAAGAAACCAAGTACATTGTTATTAGGGGAACAATTGGGAGGGGATTAGAACCTAATCACCCATAACTAATCCCCGAATTCGGATTAGCTAGYTTAAAGGGTGAATCAGGTGGTAAACAAAAAAAAAACATTGTTTATTAGACAAAGTCTTATTAGATGCATCGGATGTACAATAAATTTATTATGCATTAGATTAGAGTAAYTCTTTTGGTCAATATATATAGTAATTCTTCTGATCAATATAACGACCCTTATTATTTATCACTATATTAATGTAAAGTGAATAATGAGTCACWATATGAGCTAAAAATGTCACTATATGCGCGATGCACAATAAATTTATTGTGCATCCGATRCATACAAGAGATTATRTTGTTATTAAAGATCCAAATGCAAYCAACTTAAAGCYAAGTTTAACCAAATTTACTACGTACTCTTACCATGTCATAATTTATTTTATTCAGTGCAACATATTCACCATATACACAATATTTGATTATATCAAAAATCTTGAAATTAAAAAGAAATGCAGAGTATATGAAAAGAGAGTACTCCGTACATAGAACTAACTTTAATAAGGAAACAATATACGGAGTATCTTTATAATAAAAATAATAAATTAGGTTAAAAAAACCTAACTTTTTAATTTTAAGAATTTTGATACAACCAAATCTTACATAATGAATTCGTTGCACTAACATTTGCCCTTAGAGACAYGTTAAAAAACCGATTTACTTATTATAGATAAAAATCTTTTTCTTGTCA
This sequence comes from Bassia scoparia, assembly GCA_008642245.1. Taxonomy (NCBI): domain Eukaryota; kingdom Viridiplantae; phylum Streptophyta; class Magnoliopsida; order Caryophyllales; family Amaranthaceae; genus Bassia; species Bassia scoparia. The sequence goes on from SNQN01001892.1 coordinate 47,741, forward strand.
TGTGAAAGAAAGGAATTAAAGTTGGAAGGAGTGAGTTTATTTACTTGAAATAATATGGAGGAGTGAGTTTTAAGAGTGCGAGATGGTTAACAAGAAAACAAAGTAACAGATATTTTGGTCCCCCTCATATTGAGCATCATTAGTCATCCTTCTACTTTGTGACCTGATTTGCTTGTAATTTCTAAACAAGTCCAAAATTGAATGTTAAGCTGCAATTTTGTCATAATTGAGTATGATATCGACGCACTTATGTCATGAGACTGTGATTCAAGCAACGCTTTTGGAATTTTGTGTTCTATAGATGCTCAATTGCTCATAGTCAAGTAAGTGTGACCCCTTTTATGACTTAAGATGAATAGAACAKAGTTTTAACGATTCATATATTTATTTATTTCAAGGTTACATGATTGTATTATTATTGTTTCTTTATTTATATATAGTGGTCATTTTTTAATGATTGTATTTGAAATCATGCAACCAACGAAGTTATGACATTATCAGTGAGGTGTTAACTAGCCAAGTGATCATGTATTAAAAACTCAAATTAAATAAATTAAATGAATTGAATTAAATTGAAAATAAAGTTTCAAACTTCTGGTTAAGGCTCGTTATTARCTAATCCTCCAAAAGCSAAGCTTTCAATAATAACAACATAAAGCCAAGAGGCATGCACCATGCAAGAAATAAACAAAGTCACAATTCATCATGGATTGACAAACCTCAACAACATATTATGTTACATCACTCCCACTTCTTTTTTTTTTTCTTTGTTACATACGCTTTCACAACTTTTCATGAGGAAAAATCAACTGGTAACAAAAAGAAAAAGGAACGAACATACATCTCTCTTTAATTTGAGTTTGCTTCATATTTCAATTTATACTAATCATCCTGCTAAAGTGTAGGGTTCACAACTATCATGAACACATGCCAATACATCTTTGTAATCCCTTGCAATTGTGAAGGTGTCGTAAACTTTACCATCACTGCTTTTCACATACTCAAACTTCATGCTCGAGTGATTATATGCTGTCAGCTTCACGTACCCGAAATCCTGATCTTGGTATATGCTCCATATTGTTTTTACGGGACTAAACTCGTTCAAGTTGGCCCCGCCTCCGCCTGCGACAACGTGAATCGTGCCGTTCACCACGCCTGAGTAATGTGAGCTCCCTTCCTTCACACATTGATTCTGCACATATAGAGATGATCAGTTATTAGTGATAGAGTATATAGCACAAATTCAGCGAGATGCATTGGTCATGAGTTTGAATCTCTAGCCCAAACTCCAAAGGGCCTTTCATGTGAGGGAGAGTGGTAGAATATATAACATATTCTTAACTTCTTCAATTTTAAACCATCAACTTAAGCCTTTGGCTAAGATGATCCACTAACAATTATAAACCGTTAACATTGTCATTATTGTCACGACTACAGGATGTACATCTTTAGGAACGYATGGTGTATAATCCCCTCAATTTTACAGAATATTGGAAAATTCTCATTGGTTACCATCAATTTTAGGCGTTTTCAATCAGCAACGATCTACCACGCCATTAGCCATTATATCTTACTTGCATTACGTTACAAAAAGCCTAAATGTTGGTGAGACAGAGATATGCTTAATGCTTTGAATGTTACCTGGTAAACAGGACAAGTTCTCTCATAATTATGAACATGGCCAAAGAATGCAAGATCAACTCTGTACTTTTGCCATAGTTTTTGCATGTCATCTCTGCCCATAGGCTCATCAAATGACCCCTCTGTACCAAACCATTTATTGGAAGAATAACCGAGAGGCCGGTGACCTGCAAAGATTAGCCATGGCTGCTTATGTCTGTTTGCTGATGCAAGACATTCCTCAATGAACTTGTACTGTTCGCTACCGGCCCTCCAATCATGTTCTGTATCTACTATGCAGAAATGGAACATTCCATAATCTGCTGAGTACCTGCACGCCCACACATAAGAATTAAGAAACCTTTTGAGCTACCTATATATCTGTATGGCCTGATGAATATCAAAGAGGCTGTAATTTCTTACCAAAACTTTGCGCGATTTTTGGCTGGAACGAAGAATGTAGTTTCAGCAGGAACACCGCATTCACCACCAGAGTCATTGTTTGCATAGAAAGATCCTGAGTCTGGTACATCTCGCTCGTGATTTCCACTGAAAAATGTCATCAATTAGGCCTACATAGCATATCATAGATGCATATTTTTATGAAGAATGAATATGTGATAGACCAACTAATACTAGTAACAAAATCTGAACTAAGGCATAGAAAAGGCTATGAAATACAAACCTTGCAACCATGAAAGGCACAGCTGATGCAATGGGCTCAACTTGAGCAGTAAATTGGTCCCATTGTGAGATATATCCATTGGCATATGGCAAATCACCTATAAGGAAGACTGCATCAATGTTGTCCATATCTTTAATGAGTTGGTCCGTAGTGTTCAGTGCTCCGGGTTGATAGTTAGCATACTCATTTGATCCATCGCGTTCACCCTTCAGTTACAATTACACAACTAAATGTCATCCTGCTGACATGTACTATGAGCTAATTCTAGTACAAATATTCCTAGTTTTTGAATTAAGGCCTTGCTTTTGATTAACTTCTGAATGATCATTGATAAGACTTAAGAGAGGATTGATTGATGAGTAAGATGTATAAAGTAGCATCAATTTCTAAACAACATGCATGATCGACAAATTTTAGTATTATCAATCTAGCATGAAGTGTYGTACCTTCCCTAAGTCACCGAAAATTACAACACGTTGTAATGAGCTCTCTCCAGGAACTGGAGGTGATTTGAACTGGTATTTCTTGCTCCAGACAAATGAACCATCTGATAATTTATGACCCATCCTATAAGAGTATCTGCATATTCAAAAAACATTGATAAAAGTCGTTAACTTGGTATAGAAAGGGTGTGGCATGAAAGTGACACATATTTACGGATTCCTACTTTGTGTTTGGCCATAAATCTTTCAAAAAGCTAGTGTGTATAAATCCAGGATCTCTCCAACCCACTGTTCGCGCAGGAGAAGCTGTTCAATAGCCAAACTTAATTAGTTTTAGGATGTAAATGACAAACTTTTTATTTGTAGATGCAACAATACAATTGCAAATGTGGATTGTGGAAGAAAAACCATACCACACATCTGGTTGCGAGTGTAGGTGAAAGTTCCAGCAGGTGATCGAAAGGTAGTCCCATCATCAAGAGCTCCCCACTCAACAAAAGGAACAGATTCACCTATGTTGTAACCACTTGTCCATGTCACAGTCATCTGTGGCATCACAAAGTGCATGATCATCAAAAAATTTGAAGTTTGTTGTACAGAACAGAAGACATAATCTAGATAAACTACAAGCAGAAACATACCACGTCCCAAGTTTCACCCATAGCAAGCCTAGGATAAAGAGGGGCTTTTGGGTTAGGAAATAAAGATGTAGGTTCCGTAACAGCCACCAATGTTGGCTATAATCATCAACAAGAGAAACACTAGTTAGAATGATGATTTGAAGAAATTCAGGCAAGGGTGACTGTTCTAATGCTTACAGTTAAACTTACATTAGACACGCCACCAGTAAATAAAGCGAAGGCAAAATCAGCTCGTTGATTAATCAGCTCGAAGCTCAATTCAGCTTTCCCACTCGCGAGGTAATCAGGGTTCGAGAAATTTACATACTTGTACTGAATATGCCATCAAGAAAAAAAAAGACATAAGTATGCAATACTAGAATTTAAGTTGAATATCAATTTTTATGTGTTGCATTGCGAAATTTAACCTTGATAGGAGCAGTGCATATAGTTGGGTCCTCAACTCTGTAGTTACCAACTTCTTTGCAGTCTGTAGATGCACTGATCACATAAACAAAACTATTATGTATGCAACTTCTCAAAAATTCTTAAAGACACCCGAGAAACGGTAAAAAGTATTGGCACTCCTAAGTCCTTTTGTGTTCTAGATACCAGTGGTGTGCTGGTGTGGACGGAATTCAATCTATCCCAAGTCTTACGCCCACAAAAACACTGGAACTAGCTACCTTTTCTGACACTATGTATGGATGCAATATTGGCAGTAAGTACATGTATCATCTTGCAAAATCTTCTGATAAAACTGTTTAATATCAATTAGACTGGCAACGTAAACTAATTAGACCATCATCAACTAATGGTGTGACGCGTTCTCATTATATATGATGGCAACATAAACTACTTAATCAAAGTAAGACAGTAAGAGAGCATCAGACATAAAAACCAGTAAACCATACTTGAAGATTGCAGGGGAAAAGACTCCAACCCAGTCATCATGCGATGGATTCTCAGAAGTCAGAGTTACTGTGATTGGCTGAACAAAGYCATTGCTCTGCATATATGAAATTATGATTTCATCATCAAAAATTTATAATATTACCCAATTCACTGAATCAACTATAAATCTAAGTATAGGTAAAAATGAGCATCTATCTTATGTGACCGGTGAACGCAACGTTATAAAAGCATTAAAATTGGTAATATTTGATAAGATCAAACATTTACTACTCCGTACATAAACAATGCTAATAAGTATTTAGCTCATATATAATCAACTTAAACTATATTAGTGTAAATTACCATCATGTACCAATATAATGTTAATACGTCAACAAAAATAATCAATGTCTTAAATCATACTCCCTCCCATTCTTTTTACTTACACCATTCCATTTTGCACAATTTTCAAGACACAATTTTGACTACTAATAACTTATATTGTATTGTTTAGAAAATTATAAAAATTTGATATTAATAAACTATACATTAAGACGAATTTACCAACATCTCACTTGACTATATTATACATTATAATTTTGCCAAAAAAACTGGTCAAAATTTACTAACTTTTACTTCCAAAAAGAAAATGGTRCAAGTAAAAAGAATCGAAGGGAGGACATTCTAATACTGTTAACCGGACCATCTCAACTAGAGGTGATCATGGGCCGAGCCGGACCGAGTTCGGACCAGGCTTGGCCTGAAATATAGGCCCTTTAATCGAGCTCAGGCCGGGCCTAGAGTTTGTATCCAAAGCCCGAAAAATATAAGCGGGCCTAGTGAGCTTTTCGGACTGGGTTCAAATTTTTAATCAAAATGCCTAAAATTTGGGCAAATTATTAAGTGGAATCCTCCTACCTAGCAATATACAACCTCTCTTATATCTCACTTGATTTATTCCCCTCCCCCCACCTATCTAACCAATATGCTGCAACTATCTCTCACGTATCTGGTTTTATAATTTATTTTTCTAAAACCTAAAAGAATAACTAATTCCTAGATATGTTGCACATGTTTTAGGTTAATACTCCATCCGTTTTTTTAGTTGTTCCAGTTTCCTTTTTGGGGTCATTTCAAATAGATGTTCTAAACCAATCTAAAAATAGCTTTTTTACCTTTTACCTACTTTATTTACTCTAACATTAATGAATTACTCATTTCTAAAGTCAACTTTCATTATTTTACCCAATCTATTCACCCAAAATTATTATTTCMCATAAAATTTCATTCACACATTTACTCTTCTACCTAACTTATTCAACTTTTTTACCCAACTTACTCAACTATTTTCTTCAACTCAATCAACTCTTTAAAACCGTTCCAAAATGGTATGAAACATCTAAAAAAACGGAGGGAGTATGCATTAAAAAACTTAATTATTTTTTTATTAAAAAAAACAAAAATAAACAAGGGGACACGTGAGTTGTGTGGGGATTGTATTTTGCAATATGAGGGGAATTGCACCATATAGGCATTGAAAATTTGATTGCCAAAGCCTSGACAAAAATTGGAAATTTCGGGTCGGCCTTTATTTGATCACCTCTAATCTCAGCCAAAAGCTTAAGCTGATGGTTGAGACCTAGGAATATGTTATATACTCTAACCGCAAATTCTATTATGGTTTCGRGACCATGGTCCTCATCATAGTCCCGGGTAAATGTTCATTTCCGAAATTAGAAATGTTCATCTCAACATGTAAAATGTTCATTTTCAAATGTAAATGTTCATATTTGAAAATGAACACTTGTATTTTCGGAAATGAACATTTCTATTTTCGAAAATGAAAATTTCTAGCTTCGGAAATGAACATTTGCCCGAAACCATGATGAGRAACATGGTCCTGGGACTATAATAGACCARTTGATACTCTAACAAATATGTTTGTTCAAGAWTAGTCACAGATGAATAGGCCAAGATTACAATGAAAACATCATAACAATTTTATTTACAAAATTGTCGTACGCATAACTAACTTTTTACTATGGTATTAACCGCATTATASACCTGTAATAGTGTGGAAGTCCAAGCAAATTAAAATAAAAGGGAGGGAGTATATTTGGTTGCATCTAAATAGTGTTGGCAAATTTATTAATGTAAACGAGTTATTAGAGCAGTACAACAGTACGATTTATAATGGGGTGGACAATTTCAAGCAAGTGACCTATTGTACATATGTTTTTATTAACTTTTAATACCAGGCGCATATCAAACTGATTTTTTTAATGCTTAGAGAGACACAAGGGCAAGTTGATCCCAATATCTCTTATATATGCATGTTTGGTAAAACTAGTTGTAGAGATACGTGTTAGCGCACTTAGCGATAAGCCATAGATGTAGATGTCAGTTGTATGGCATAATAGTAGTTGTCTATTAGTAACAGCTAAAGTTGATTGTGATTTGTTAGTGTTTGACGAAATAAATAGCAGTTGAAAAAAGTTATTAAAAAAACTAACATTAGTAACTTAATTTTGTAAAACTCTACTTCAAACGCTAAATGCTATCTTGGATAACTACTCTATCAAACACTATATTTTAGTTTAATTTTGGACAAAACTCTATAAAAACCATCTCCAAAAAAATCTCTAACGCTATATCCAAATACACCCATATAGTTTTAGTAAATAATGGCTAGAAAAAAGTTTATATGATCACCTTTTTAATTTCATATTAAGTCATATATGTACTCTGATCTGTACTATTTAACTGATGTTAGGTCAGAAGTGGTGACAATCTCCCTTAGTAATATTTTAATGTGCAATGATTGAGATTTTCATTTCATTTGGTTAATTCCACTAAGCTCCATCGCTTACCTCTTCATCTTCAATCAACGACCTTCTCGCGCCAAGTGACCATGAGTTCTCATTATTCTGTAAAAAAAAAAAAAAGAAAAGTACATTTTCGTATTAGAAAACCAATCAAATTTATATAAAACCAATCATATATCAAAATTAGGTGACAGCGAAAAGGTATTCACTATTGATGAAAGAATACATTGTAAAAAGTCAACGCTAATTAAATTAGTTTACGTACCTTAGTATGTGGCGTAACGGTAGAAACTTGAATGGAAGCCTTGTTGTGATGAAGAGCTGATTTTGAGTTGAGAATATTGATTTGAGAGAGTGGTTGGACACCATGAAMATGTTTGTGACTCAAGGTGTTAGTAGGTGACTTCAACAACAAGATCATTACCAGAATCACTTTCAATGTTTCATGCTTCTTCTTTCCACCCATGATTTTGTGTTTTTATTTTTTCCTAATAATGTTAAGGATATGATTGACTAATCAAACCATGTATGGGTTATTGTGCATGGAATTCATCAGGATAATGACTCTATTTATAGAGSCTCTTCAATAATGCCAATAATACCATGGCTAATTTATAAATTCTTGTCACCTTTTTCTAGCTTTGTCTCCTACATCTACAATTGTAAGAKCATGTTTAGCCCTGAGTCTTAAGACTAAAGTGATAAATTTGATCACATCTTAGTGAGTCTTAACAAAAATTTAATGATATCATTGAAGGGGACTGCCAAATATGATATCAATATATTMTAAGTCTTAACACTTGTGGGYCGTTGTGGCTCAACTTGCTCTAAGATAGAAAACGCTTGCCCAGTTTATCTCCACTTTTCCACGGGCATAAGAGTCTTATCACAATCTTGACTTTTCTCACCCGCGTTCTATGTTATGATAAAATTTAGCCCAAACATGATACGGAGTATGTAATATTTTCATACTCCTTTTTATTCACAACAGTGCAACTGAATATCCTCTTTTAAAAATATCTCTAGATAGATCGACTAGGAATATCCCAAAATAGAAAGAAGTGAGTGAGAATTTTCTTTTGGTCATCTAATGCAATGTTTTTTTTTCTTTCCTTGTATAAGATGTTTTATTTAGTAGTGATTTTATTGCACTTGAGCTTGAGAGTTTATTTATTTGCATGTTTCTCCTCTTGACAAACATTGAGGATGCTCTAAGCAATCACTTGGAAGTAAAATGGGTAAGTCAACAACCCTAAAAATGGACAGAGAACTAGTAGTGATCTCCATTCATTACATAACATGACAGTAATAATTTCTTGTTTGGATAAATAGAGAAGATACCTATTACGGAGAAGTTCGGATTTTTTGACCCGTGTTTTGAACGGATAACAATTTTAGTTTTTAAAAATGAAAATAAACTTAAAACGAGAAGGGGAAAATACTATAAATGTACATATATTAAGACACAAATGTGCTTTTCTTTCTTTCCACTTTTTCGGAAAAAAAGTCTGAAAAGTTACGGAGTACAATTTTTATTGATTATTTATTGTGTTCTCATTATAAACATCATCTCATATTGCATCATTCTAAAAAGTCTTAACCTTTGGAGTACCAATCACAAAATATAATTGTGGAAACAAATGAAGGAAACTCACTTCACAAAAAGAAGGAGAAGGAAGACTCCACGAGCTGTAGAATATCAAGACCCTAGTAGCCCTTCGAGAGAAAAAAAAAAATTCGTAATTAACCCTTCATTAACATAAACTGTTTTGAGATTATTAATAAGATTTTTTAATAATTACAATTTAAAAACATTAATTTAATTTAGTTTATAACAACTTGTATTTTATTTAAAACTTAGATTTTGACCATGCAAATCGCACCGTACATGAAAAATAATATACAATTATAAATGTTTCACTTTATAATTAACTATGGAGATGAGTTTATTGTAAAGTATATATTACTTCGTATTATTGAAGTTTTAAGGGTATGCATGACGATGTACAACCATACACAATTTTATGATAGTCCCCTCAACTATGAGAATGATAGGAAAAATATAGAGAGTGTACAATATGACATTTATACTGCAAACTTCATCGGTATATTATATACCTAAAATGCATTCAGTGAGATTGATATGAATTACTGGAGATTTACATTTTTTTAATGTTACAAAATATATAGTGTCAAATTTTATTGTGTTGGAGTAGTTGGGAAAACAATCATTAAATTGCTCGTTATGTATCTAACATGTGTCACTATGTGTACCTTATTAAAACTATGAGAATATTATTATACTTCTTATAAAAACTATTTTAGAATCAAATAAATAAATATTATCTTTAATGTGGCGAGTTTTTAATTGAAAGTGGGAAATTAGGTGAAATTGGCTGGTTATTATTTTTCTTGGTTTTTTTTAGAGGGAAAATAATATGGAAAAGATACTTGGGAGGGAAAGAATTGAGCTATTGGTTTTTGGAGGAAAGACCTGATGAAGTGTGAGGTAGTTAACAATGGTAACATTGTTTAATAATATAGACTAGACTTTACCCGTGTATAGCACGGGAGAAAATAGCATAATTGAATAATTTTAAATAGAGCAAACAATATTTTATAAGGATTCTAATATAAATAAGAGATTATTATGATAATGTTTGTTTATATTTTAAGGTCCTGTAAACAAAACTCTTATTATATTTGAAAATATTAGAGATTTCGTCTATAAATCCTATTACTAATAGTAAAATATGTATCATGAGTAGAAGTCTTGAAATGTAGGAAAGGGAATAACACAACAAGAAAACCAACGATTACCGACCCGTCTGAAAAACCCAAAAACGGTCGGGTAAAACGCGAAAAACGGTCGGAAAAAGGTTTACCGACGTCAACGGTTGGCATGAACGGTCGGCTCAATCCGATGGTCGGTAATTAAGGGTTTACCGACCGTTCAACGGTCGAAAAACAATTACCGACCGCACTTACCGACCGTTTCATATAGCAGACGTTGTTTTGCGTCCGTCAACAACGGACGGAGATTTCCGTCCATCTATACTGGACGGTAATTACCGACCGATGGACGRTCGGTACCTCTAAGATCACCGATCGTTAAACGGTCGGTAAAGCGATTTAYCCGGAAAAAAATATTGAAAATGGGGTTACCGACCGCCTGGACGGTCGGTAAAAGTCAAAATAATAATATGTTTGACCGTTACCGACCGCCAAGGCGGTCGGTAAATGGTTAATTTTAATTTAAAATATAAATTACCGACCGTTTAACGGTCGGTAAAATTGGGGCTGCGTTTAAAATAAAATAAAATTGGGGTTGCAATGGAGGGCTAGGGCACGGCGAGAGAGTGATGAAATGAAGAGARAGAAAAATGAAATGAAGAGAGAAGGTGAGAAGAGGAGCGAGATGGTCTGAAATGAGAAAAATGAAATGAAGAGAGAAGGTGAGTAGAGGAGTGAGTTACTAAAAGCGTGCCATATGACATATGGTCGACCACATGGTCGACTTTTAATTTTTTAAAAAATATATATTTAGCGACCGTCTACATACGGTCGGTAATGCCACGTAGGCGGTCGGTAATTTTGTTTTCAAGTCAAATAAAAAATTTGACCATATTAYCGACCGTTAAACGGTCGGTGAAAATGATAAACAGACGGTAATTTCCGTCCATTATAATAAATGGTCGGTAAATTTATTAAAACGGTCGGTAAATAGCGTCCTATAAAAACGGTCGGTAATATGACATTTTCCGACCGTTTTTTTGACGGTCGGTAAAATCCGTCGTTAATAACACGGATTCTTGTTGTGGTACATGGAATAAAAGCTTCTCACTACTCATGTAGTCATGAGCATGATAGTAAATTATAAAAAAATACTATATAGATCATTGAATCATATAATGGAGAATGAGCATGAGAAGTTTTATTTTTTCATTCGTTTTGATCATGCAATGGAATAAATAATGTACATATACTTTGATGACTATGGAAGATGAAAAATAATTATAAAAAATAAACTTTTCGTGCATTTTGTATCGGCATAAAAATAGTTTATAAAGAACATACAGAGTATTATTTATGAGTTTTAAATCCGATTATAAATTGTACATCAACTCATATTATCGTATTTATTTGACCAGTTTATAAGACAAACTCATATTATAAGTACCTTGTAAATCAGTTTATAAATAATTAACATTGCATAAAGAACATATTATTTATGCGTTTAAAATTCGATTATAAGTTGTACATCAAGTCATCAATTCATATTATCGTAATTATTTGATTAGTTGATTAATCAGTTTATAAGAGCACCAACATTGCGATTACTCTCCACAATTACTCTCCAACCCATTTTATTTTCTCTCTCATCAAACTTATCTCCCAAAAGAGCTTAACATTGGTTTTGCTATCCAATCAACTCTCCAATTAATTATTAAAATTAAAAATATAGTAATACATATTATTTAAGGACAAGTGTCAGCATATTAAGCATAGAGCTTGCTCTCTTAATGCTCTTGGGGGAGAGCATTCTTCCATGTTCTCTCCATGGACAGTAATTGGAGAATACTTGGAGATCTCCATTGTTAGGATAGAGTGAACTCTCTAATTTCTCTCTTCTTGAAGAGTTCATTGAATTGGAAAGCTTTTTGGAAAGCCCCATTGTTGTTGCTCTAAGAGAATTAWACTCATATTATAAGTTAATTATTGTCACACAAAAATATTGTAAGGTAATTATAAAATTTTATATGATTAATATATATGATCTAATTAAATATCTCAAAGACCATATAAACTTCATATACTTCATACTACTTAGTATTATGAAACATACAAACCATATTGACGAAGCCGTTTTTTTGTTGTAATGTTTTGAAGGCTTTGGAATATATTATATATTATTTAATATAGTTTTTTTTTTTAAAAAAAGAAAATATGTTTCAACATTTATTGCATTTTTTAAAAAGAAAATACAATTAACCCAAAAAACTATAATTATTTTGCATTATATGTAGTTTTTTTTAAATAAATAAGGGGATGGTAGGTTTTGGAGGGAAGTGATGAGAGTGAAGGAATTTTGAAGGGAAGATACATGGTGAGTTGTGAGGGTGGTTACAAATGAGTACATTTGTTTAATAATATAGATTAGTGGAAATGATTTCCGCACTCTCAAAATCATTTTTGTACTCTTCTCGAGAACAGTAAAAGTGGTTCCACTTACTCTACTTCATAGTTAAAGGTTTGTTAGAAATTATTTTTGACATGTTTTGGAATGTGGGGATATTGTAAAATTTGGACATCGTACGGGGTAGCAAGGTCTCTGGAAAAAATGCAAAAGCTACAATTCACATTAGTACTCATCGAAGATCTAAAAAATATTATTCTGGCTTACAAATTTGTGGTAGGGCGTCTATGATAAATAAATAGATGTCTATGATTATTAGAAGGGTATTTATGATAACTAGAAGAATGTTATATGAGATCAAAAGATGTCTATGATGATAGCTCTYCGAAGGTCTCGTGCTTGCCGATCTCGTGTTCGCCGATCTCATGCTCACTRGTCTCATAAATGATTAGTGGAATAGTATATCAACCATGTCAAAATTAAGGTATAAAATAGATTATCAGATAATGATTTTAACCTTGTCAAAATTTTATAAATGACAATGAAGTACTAGTTATTAGAATTGTGTCATAATAGTAAATGTATATCTCTTTCCATGACATTTTTGGAAGTATTATTCAGCATCTCCCGACTCAATACAAGGAGAACCATACAAAAACATCAAATACCACTATGCCAGTAATAAGAATATGTGCCTTAATTATTTTATTATAAATATTTCTTATATAATGTTATTTCGCACAAAACCGAATCCAACCGAAACATTTACTAGCTCAAATTGTTATGGTCACGGTACGAAATAACTTCAACAATTCAACCCAAAAAAATTTTGAATTGAAATTGATAGTCACTCAATGGTCCATTTTAACCGAAACCATATGGTTTATTTGAAGCAACGCTAATTATTCACCCCAAACCATTATAAGTAGTTGAAATACAGAACTAAATCCAATCGAAAACTATTCAGAAAAAAATGTTTAATTGAAAATTGATGATAACATAATAAACAGTTTGAACTGAACCCATATGGGTTGAATCAAAATTAACTGCAACTAAACCGAACTGAACTGAAAAGGCAAATCAACTGTGTTGGTTTGAAACTGTAACCCGCAAAGTTATAACTGAAACAATTAATGCTAAGGGAAATAACTGAAATCAACTGAACTGTTTGGTTCGAACTATAACTGAATTGGTTAATTGAAATCCCTCCTCTATGCTTGACAATGTAAATTTAGACACCGTTGTCTTGGGAGATGATACAATTTTTTACACGAAGCTAAAAGATTTCATTAAAATAGAATAGCCAAACGGCACTTACAATCCAAATTTACAGAAATTAATTGACAAATACAAATAT
>SNQN01001893.1:0-25254 GCA_008642245.1 Bassia scoparia
CGGTCGCCCGAAGACGAATTTCTAGTAGTGTCTTATCCCGAAAAAGAAAATATGTGAGTCTCCTGTTGATTATCGACCTATTAGTCTCTGTAATGTCMTGTATAAGTTGGCTTCSAAGGTGCTTGCGAATCGTTTGAAACAGGTGTTGCCTCATGTTATTCATGAATCTCAKATTGGCTTCRTCCCGGGCCGACTAATAGCAGATAATATTTTGGTAGCGTATGAATGTTTCCATTATCTCCGGAAGAAGAAAAAAGGGAAGGAAGGCTTTTTGGGCCTGAAACTTGATATGAGTAAGGCCTATGATCGAATGGAATGGTGTTTTCTGGAGCAAATGATGTTGCGGCTTGGCTTCCCGGAGGCTTTTGTTGGTCCTACCATGAGATGTGTTCGTACTGCTAGCTTCTCTATTCTTGTTAATAGTCAACTGTCCAGACGCTTTAGGCCTTCTAGGGGTCTACGTCAAGGAAATCCTCTGTCTCCTTTTCTTTTTACCTTRTGTGTTGAAGGCTTATCGACTTTGTTACGAGATGCGGAAGCTAAAAAGGAAATCCACAGCCTTAAAATTGGGAAATTAGCAACTCCAATTTCTCATTTAGTCTTTGCTAATGATAGTTTATTGTTTGTCCGGGCGAATGAACAAGAGGTGGATAATGTGTTGGAGATCCTTCAGACCTATGAAGCAGCTTCGGGGAAAAAACTGAATATCGAAAAATCGGAAGTGTCTTTTAGCCGAAATGTGGATCAACAAAAGAGGAATATCCTTCAGATGAAGTTATCTTTTAAGGCAGTTGAAAGACATGATAAATATTTGGGGTTGCCAACTTATGTTGGAGGCTCTAAAAWAATTATTTTCCGTTCGATTCAGGAACGCGTTCTGAAAAAGCTCAAGGGATGGAAAGAAGGGTTTTTATCACAGGCTGACCGGGAGATTTTAATCAAAGTAGTATCACATGCGTCCCTACTTAAGCTATGCGTTCTCTCTATTCCGTTCTCTGTTTTGGATGAAGTGGAGAAATATGTTCGAGTTTCTTTTGGACAAAGCAGAGTGAAAGGAAAAATTAGCTTGGGTTAGTTGGGAAAAGCTCTACTTATCAAAGAAAGAGGGGGGGTCTTGTTTCCGAATTGAGGCTTTTAACAGGCGTTTTGGCAACAAGCCGGGAGAATTGTCAAAATCTATGTCTTTGGTTGCTCGAGACTTAAAGGAAATATTTCCCTCGACGAGTTTTCTTGAAGCTACAGTCAAACCTACTACTAGTTTTACTGGCGCTCAATTTGTTCGCGCAAAGGAGCTTGTTGTTGCGGCCTTTGTAGAGAATCGGTGATGGAATGAGTCACTATTTGAGGAGCCTTGAGGTTCCACGTGTGTCCGATTTTCGTGGTGTCCCCACATCCATTACCTTTGGATGATAGACCACTCCTGGTACGTGATTTCAATTGAAGAGGGACTTGAATTTGGAGGTGCTTGAGTCAGTGTTGAGTCCAGTTGAAGATGCAAGCGATTTTTTTAAAAATCCAATCCAAACCACCCGTGTGCTGATGGTGGTATTGGACCCATGCAAAAAATGGATTTACTCGGTGAGGATGCGTATTTTTGCTTTGCAGCATAGGGGATCAGGGGAAGCATCGAGCTCACGAGTACTAGCATATTCTTGGAACAATTATGCATGCACAATCCCTCCCAAATAAAAATGTTCGCTTGGAGGCTGTTGCATATAGGCCTCCCTGTTGCGTATTAATTTAGCAGGCAAATGTCTTGGATGTGCGTTGTCCGTGTTGTGGGGAGCTGGAGAGGACTTAAAAACATGCGATTTTCTTTGTCCGAGGCCCGATTATGTGGATCGTCTTTGCTTGTCTTGATGTTACTCATATTGTTGGCTTGTCTAGTGGCTCGAATGTCTGAGCTTCGTTATACTCAAATGGAGTGCTGGTCTCCTTTTTGAGGCTTAGCTGTCAACACTGTATCAACGGAATGAATGGACGTTTGAGCATCGAAAGATCTCAGTTCAACAACTACATGTGAAGTCGTGTATTCTGGGTGAATATGCGAATGCTCGTTTGCTTGCAAGCTATTGTGCGAGGTCAGAAGTTTAGGGGCTTTGCAGCCCTGTACAAGGAATGTTTAAGTCAATTCGGTGCGGCTTGCTTCGGATGGTTGACTGGGCTTGAGCTTAGTGAGAGATGCTAAAGTGAGGTTCCTTGTTATGACGGAGTGTGTAAGTAGCAGTTTTGAACCGGATATTGCAGAGCTTTGGCCTGCGACTATGGTCAAGTGCATGGAATCGGGTTTGCGAGGCTATACTTGAAACAGATGTCTCAAGCTCTTCAACGCCTGTACAGCAAGCTTGATGGATATCTCTGCTTTTGGGATTTTGGTGAATGATATCAAATATTTTGCTAGTTTATGTCTGTCTTTTCTTTTTCTTTGTCAAGCGCACGGATAATTGTGGCATCCATAAATAGCGTATATTAGTCGTAATTTTATTTCCTCATATTTGGTTAGAAGAGATCCTTGTGAAATTGTATCGGATGTGCTTTCGGATTTAATTGAATTATCACACTCTTCCCGTCAAAAAAAATAATACAAATTCGACATTGTTATATCTACCTAAGAAGTTGACAATCCACCACTATAGAACATTAAACTAATATATTAGTTGTCCCAAACACGTAGTCCTTTTTTTTTAAAAAGGAAACACATCAAACCTGACAAAATCAAGTTAAGATGGTGAAAGTGGTGAGAGTAGAAGTCCTGCAAAAAAAAGAGGAGCTCCTTCATCCAAATACGAGGTGTTAAGCAGACACAATCGGGGAATGGCGCTAGGATCCATGACCCGATTAGAAGGTTCGAACTTTGGCTGGGCACTTTTGATACTCCTCAAGAGGCCTCAAATGCTTATCAGCTCAAGAAGCTTCAATTTGCAAATTCCAAGCTCAACCCCRATAAATACCATCTTCGGAGCTCCGGCAAAGCGCCGCCGAATTCCAACCAAGCGTCGCATTCTTTSAGTGCTCAAATTCCGGCACCAGAAACACCAACGCCAACGCTGATTTCTCTCATTGTGTCTTATATTGAGGTTTGTTTGTCTTCTTATCGTAGATTTGTGACTTTTTTTKSYTTKRWTWAWKGGKWRKTTYYTTKKTTTWRGGSYTYYTYMRKTWWTTTTYYTKRWTTYYTTTTTTATAACAAGTTAAAGTTTTTGATATTAACTGTTTTCCGATTTCTGAAAATTTCGTTGTTTTAGGTTGTGTYTGTTGCATATGATGCYAATTTCGAAGTGAATTGATTTATTGTTCATGTTTAGTGGATTAGCAAACTGTGTCAATGAAATGTGTTTGTAAATTGTACTTCAGGAGCGAAAGAGTTTGAAGTCAATATTGAAGCCTTTGTATTGCTTAATATGTTCATCGTTGAGCTATGAAGTTTCTCAAGGAAATCTCGGCGAAACTGCTGTTAGGAATGGTTTTGGCCTTAAACTTGAAGCTACAGTTACTCTTACCGTTATTTTGTTCAAAGAGCTCCAGAAGAAGTTACTTACTAGTTCAGATGGTCAAGGAAATGCTGAATTGGACATAATGTATGTTGATGGAAAGGATTCGCAGGAAGAATTGCTTTTGCTTTTAAGATGTTGTGTTCTCTTAGCGAGACTGCATCGATGTAATCCAGCACTCACAGAGCAACTTCAGGTTGCTGTTTGGTTATTCCGCAAATTGTGTTTTCGAGGGATGCAATTGCCAACTAGCATGGAGGGAAAAGCTAGCCGGTTTAGTATTTTGATTCCTTGTCAAAGTAGCTGTTCAAAGTCATCTTCTCGTAACTTCAATGTTAAATCACATGAGTTGCACCTGTGTTTTTTCCAAAGAATGCAAGAGGTAAACAGTTGAAATTCTCCGATTCCAAGGAAATACACTCAGCTGTTTTGTTTGGCTAACCGAAAGTGGATTTGTGATAGGATTAGTACGAGCATGCATATTTAAGAAGCACTTTTGTGTTTGCCTGTGTTAGCAAATGTGTAAGATTGACCATCGTTGTCAATTATTGATTTATTGTTGCTTGCCTTGACCTTTTGCAATGTCAAGTTTTCCCAAATAGCTGTTCGAATTTGTCCGCCTCTTGACAATAGGAAGATACGGGGTCTGAAATTGCTATATATTATAAATTATTCCAGTGTCTGACAATGAGCCAACCTTGTTTGTTAAAGACTATTTTTGTGCATTTAACAGCATATTGGACAAATTCTGAAGTGTTGCAGAGTAATTAAGGTTGACTGAATATAGTGATTTTGAAATTTCTCACCATTATTAATTTCTGGTGATTTATGTGCGAGTTTGTGTTCCTATTTATTACTTTGGCTTTCATTTAATTTATTAATTTGAAATTTCTTTACCTTGTGCCTTTTGTCCAGGGTTAGTTGAAGTAATATAGTTACGAAATAATCAATTTGCCCTTATGTTTTGGTGACTATCATTTTTTGCAGAATTTAATGTGATGTTTACTTTGAAAGGTTTATCTGGATGAGATTTTTGGAGACAGAGCTTTCTTGGAATATATAGCTTTTTCRGACACTGTATCATCCTACTGTCAAAATTTGCCTGTGCACTGTTCTATACAGATTGACAGTGTCCTAGAAGTCATTGCTGCTCATTTTCTTCTGGATTTATCTGGAGAAGATGTTCTTCAAACTTTTATTGAAAGTTTAACTTGGAAAGATAAACATGCTCATTCATCTTCTGAAGTGAGCTTGTCCGTGGCGTTGTCATTAATGAATCATCCTGTCATGAAGTCTGCTCCAACCCTTCTCATTTCTCATCTGATTTCTTTGACTTCTGAAGTTATAGGTATCCAAATCTACCCAGAGAAGGTGGGCCAAAGCGTTGGATGTAGGCAAAAATATCTGTCTGCATTTCATGATTCAGTCAATTTGTTCTGCGAATACATGTCTAATTTGATGASTGGTTTCTGTAGCCCTGGCAGAATTGTCCAAAGACCTTTTGAATTTTGTTTCCAATCTAAGGCCTATGAAAAAATAGATTTTGTGCTTGATGATCTGGATAGAGTATGGAGGGAACAGAGGTGCAAGATGTTCAACAAGGCGGTGTGCAGTGTGGCAATGGATGCTATATCTTACATAAAGATGAATATCTGTATTGTTGATGAAACTTATAGAACTGAAGTGTCATCCTTTCTTACTTCATTGATAACAAGACTTGTATCTGTTGAAGTTGATGAAGTGCTATTGCATAGTTTTAAGGAAATTACTTTGCAAGATTTTTGCTCGCTTGTGTCTATACTAAAACTCATGAGCTGTTGTCTGCTGCAAGCTACTCACTTTTCTAAAATGAATCTGGGCTGTTTTATAGCATTGTTGGAGAGAAAACCGGATTTCATGACTTTCTTCGCACAGTGCAACCTCCATGTACCAATTCAAATCCAACAGTTTATAATTCATGTTCTCAAACTACAAAATTCAACGCATGAAGAAGTCAAAAGTATAYTTTTTTATTTTGTTGGCTTCGTATCATTAAGTATGGTCAGTGGATTGCAAATCCTGGTGAGGGGATGCTTATTTTTTTTGCTTGTCCTCGTGGATTCTCTAGCTTTGGAGCTCGGCAGTTTTGAGCTTCTGAGACAATCACGTAAAACAGGAGAAGAATTGCCGCAGTCGGTTCCTAACATTGATACTAGTAGTCCTGCTTCTTTGGGTGTATCTCGAAAGTAAATGTTACTTTAAAAATAAATATAAACCTATATACTATCATTGCCTTTTTTTTTTAATAATTCACAATCTGTCTATGGAGAATCAAGCCTTAGAGTTGCATCAAACTTTCGAAAGAAAGACAGAATTAGTCAGTTATTCAGGTATAAGATTATAACTTTGTGCTAAACTTAATTTCATAATGTTGCGGTCCTTGTATCATTCTTCAAATTTGTTACCTTTTTTTCTATTGATTTATTTAATTTTTCGGAAAAAAGAGTTTATTGTTTGAAATTTTAATTTGTCAAAAAAATACAAAATCAGTCAAAAATTAAGAATACAAAACTATCGGTGTTATAATTTAGCTTGTTTTGGCTAGAATTGTAAGATGATGTAGATTAAAATGGAGGAAGAAAACGCAAGCTATTTGTCAAAGTAGCAAAGTAAGATTATTGTTTGATTTTATAGTTGTTCTCTTACGCTAAAGGAAACCCATAATATTTCATGATATTCTCTCTGATCTACTCTTTTTATAGTGTTTCTCTTTTTCCCCACGCTAACTTCTCCAGACTAATTAGAAAGCTTTTCTCTAATAACCATCCTTAGTCTTTACTAGTCAATTCGTGAACATTTTTAATACTTAAGAATGTTTAAAATTACTACCAACGAATTCATATTCCTTCACCTGTGCGTGGGATTCACATTTATGCCCTACTACAATGGAAAAAAAGAAGACAAATTACCTCTTCAGCTGCGTGGTTTTTGCTGTTGGTGTATGTGTGATGTACTTTTTTACACCTATTGTAGATCAAATGGGTTCACTGAATGTTTGTGTGTGCATATCTGAATTTATGTGAGCAATTGATTGTTTTTTTTTAATAAAAAAAAAAGACAATCTACATATGATTGGGAATTTTTTTTCTTTTGAAATGATGGGTAAATATTGGGTCCCATACTCCCATGTATAACAAAACTATCTAAAAAATTTGTCTATTGTTGGGAAATATTTCTTTGGGGTAAGCTCTGTTATGGTGTGTGCTTGAGAATAAACCTTTAGAGTTGTCTATTGCTATTGCGCCTTGAGCCCCTGACTGCTAATATGAGCAAAACAAGCTTGATGAAAATCTGACCCAACCCATTGCAACACCGATTTGACAGTTCTATCAAGGAGTAACCTATAATCATATAATGTTATACTACCCAAGACCTACTGTAATCCTTTTTTTTTCAACTTATCACTACTTTAAGTTATTTGTTGTGTCGGCTGAAGTACTTCTTATTAAAAGCTTGAAACTTAGGCTTTCTTGCTGGAATGTCCTGAGTCCTCACTGGTATCCAATTTTTTTTTATTTCATCAACATAATAGGAGGGAACACCGCAACATTGGAATGTTCCAATGCAAATAGTTAGATTCCGTAGTAAGCTATATCATGACTTGACATTTATAACTCCATAATTCATATATACAATATCCTTATGGCATGCTTGGATTGAGATTAATAATTAAAGTGGTAATAAAAGCGAAATTAAGAAAATAAAGGTATTTAAAGGCGATGATGAAAGATTGAAAGACATGGATCGCTTGTAGATTTTATCTGCCACTGTTGGTAGGAGGAAAATGGAAGAAAGGGGGGAACTAATACCCTTATCATTGGGCAATTGTTACTCTCTTTACACCACATTATTAATTCACCTCATTTTTTGTAGTTTGACTTTTGTTATTCCCTTAATCATTAACCTCAACCCAAGCGCTCCTTTATTGTTAATCATAATCTTTTTCRTTTTAGTTTTTGATTAACCTGTAATTTTTTTCAGGGACCAAACATCATCTGACGTTTCAGAAAGCTCAGATGAGGAAACTTGTAATGGAGTGGCTTTCCTGAAGTCTATATCAGCTAAACAAGAGGATATTGACGAGTTAAAAGATTTTATTGAGTGCAGGCCATGGAGAGACTACACTGCTCGTGTCTCATGTAAATCTAAAATAAAGTGCAAAAAAATGAATCAGTCTTATAGGCGGCTACGAATGGCAAAGATGCAGGTTCACAATGCTGCGAAAAATAAAAGGAATGTTAAGAATTACTTTTCGAAAAGTATGAAGTATCAACAAGTATGATGTAACTATTGTAATTAGTAGTAGTTGAATGGGTTAGAACTTAGAAATATTGTTCAAGGGAAAATTAGTAGTAGTTGGGTGTACAGCAACACAGTAGGAAATGCTATGAGCAACGTGCTAACTGCTATCATMAGCCATCGATTTCAAAGGATGCAGCTGTCGTTGCAAGAGTACGAGCAATATCAATCCTCATTGTTGGATTTGGTTAATTTATCATGTTAATTAATAATCTTCGAATTCAACAATCTACATACTGAGCACTTCATCACCATTTTTAGGGTTAAATGGAAAGAGTATGAGTGTTTTACAGTGACTAACTATTATAGGACATCACATGATTATACTTTGTACCATGCAACACTTAAAAGTCATTTACTTACCATTGATTGTCAAAGATTGCACAAAATTGACATTGGTTTCGTAGTAGACTATAAGGTCAAGCTTTGAGGTTAAGTGTATAATTTTTATTTTTTTTTTTGGATTTCATATGAAGTATTTTTAGTTGTAAAAATTGTAAAATGTTGCGGATTCATATTGATTAATAAGATTAATTTGATAGAACATAGATTAATTTGATGGAACATACTATGTAAGACATCATTTACTAGGAAGAACATTCAGTTTGGAAGGTACATTCCCCGTCACCGGCGATACCTTCTAATCCTTACTTTCGTCAGGATTGTCTCTTCTGAGTGATCTTTTTATATTCCAGTACTTCTTGGAAAACTTGGGAAGATCTTTATAAAATAAACAACATTGTCAAAACTTAAAAAAATAAACTTAATTCATGATTGAGTGATTTAACCACCTGATCTAGCAGAATAGTGCTTTATTAGGTTGGAGTGCAATATAATTCATAAAGAGCAGCGTGAACTTAAGAGCGATACGTACGTATTCCCAACGCCACGCTAGAGTATCTTCGACTTTGAATGAGGTAAATCAATGACAAGTGTCTAGCAAAATACAAGCTCAAGACTCTTATCTAACTGATTTTTATTGGCATTCATAGATATAATATTCATAATAGGTTGTTGGTTATTAGTTCTATTAATAAATCTAATTCTGTTTCATATGAATTAAAAACAGTTTTCAATTTGCTTAAAAATATTTTCATTTTCTTTTTCTTTCGAGATAACTCAACTCTCATGGCAGTGATTGTTTGCTAATACTTTCTCGTTTCCTTATTTTATTATCTTTTGCCATGGCCTATGATTATTTCAAAGCCAATGCAAATCTTGTGCTGCTTTTTCGTATGTCTAACACTATAGTGAATCTCACTGGAATATACAAACATCCTTAATCAAAACTGATATTAAAACATCAAAGAATGGTATGATCATATTGACTTTGCCATGGATGTCTTTTGGGTTTTTCAATTCCAAAAAACAGCAAGTAGTGAATGTAGCATAGACTTATAGTGATAGATGAGATCACGGGATTATCCAATAGAAGTTGATTAGAGATTTGGTTGTACCGCTTGTTCGAATACTGATAGTTTTGCATATTCTCGTATTGTATTGTTATAACAATCTCATTTAATCACACATGCTAGATAGAATTTAATTAAGGTTCATATAGGGTATAATATAAATAATAAATACTATTATCATTTAAAATATAAGCCATAATAGTTCAAAGAGAAATAGCAGATACTTCATAGTACATTTCATGTGCTAAATAGCTCTATAACGTTACAGCATACGAATGTAGAGAACCGAATCACATATATGTCGACAGTTAGAAGACTTTACTGATATTTTTGGATAGAACTCTAATAACTAAGGGTGCAATAATAATAATGGTAGTGATGATGTTAGTAGGAGGGAGAAGATGGAGAACAGGATGCAAATAGCAAGATCATTCTCAGACGAGGCTGCTACCACTTTCTGACAGAGCAAAATCAAGTGGGGAGGTAGCACAGTCTTTATCAACCTTGGGCCAATTCAATCTTTCTTCTTGTGCGTACTTTTGGATGTTAATCATCGCGCAAGTATGCTGCAAGGGATATCCCATGTCATCTATGAAATAGAAATTTATAGGAGACAGTTGATAATTTGACGTCTGGTATCTGATCCAGACATTGGGCTAATTTTAGCACACTGTGGCATTGAATCCAACTTGGCCATGAAGGGATTGAAGAATCCTTGAAAAGAACTTATTCTACATTGTATGCGGGCTTAACTTAAGGTTGAGCTGAGAGAATGAAGTACTGATAATGTGTGGCCAAAAAGCTTATTAACTCATAATTTACTGATAAAATAATAGTGAGTTCTCACTCCCTGATATTTCACAAGGAAACAGGAGGTTCACAGAGGAGCAGAGGGAGTAGTAGCAGGGTGAACTTCAGTTGTCTATTTAGGGTTTCTTTCAAATCTCATGTGAAGTCTGTCACTTCAGCATACTTTGTTTCGTTGATTTCTTTTTGTTGGGTCCTAAATTCCGCACCCATCCAGGTCGACAGAAGGTTTGCGGAGGTCTCCTTTGTCCAGCTCTACTTTGCCGCTCCTTGTCTTCACCTAGATGTATCTAAATACCCACATATCACTTTCTGAGTGCTGAATCCTGCTTTTTCCTTCTTAACCCTGACTTGTGGCTGGTCACCGTGGGCCTAGATTGAATGCCAATCTGGCTGTATCTGACAGACTTCGAAGAGGTGGAGTTACTCACCTCATTCTTTTCGGGTCACAGTTAGTCACAGTGCATATATCTTTTCATAACAGGATTGATATTCATTAACCCATTAACAACTCTAGCGAATACCGTCAATTATATTTGTATTACTCTAGTGCCTCCTCTTTCTTCAGCAACGTTTTGAACATCGTTCTCCCCCTCATATCATACATAACTCTTTATCTTCACGCTGTTTCCTTGAATACAACACAACACATTGCATATTTTAAATGAAGTTTCTCAACTTGCTTACACTTAATTGTACTAATCATCAATTTCATTATTCCTCGGATACTTCTATGTATGTTATCAACGCATGTTTAACGCCTTGTTCAAAAATGGTGAATAATTAATAATAAATTGAGTATCACAATTTTTTCCCCCTTTTTTTTCAATAAAAATTAAATTTAATAAAAAGAAATTGGGCGGGAATTGATGTCAACGTGCCATCTTCCTTTTCCATTAATTTTTACTCTTTCCTCCTTTTTTTTTATTATTTCTTTCTACCCAATTCAATAAGTTTTATTATTAAAAGCTGGAGGGTGTGGACCAACAACGAATAGGCGGGCCCAAACGTGGACCCCACTTGAAATACAATCATTAGATCAGTGTCAATATGTCCTGTCTTCATGTAATTAATATTTACAAAATCTTGGTAATAAAACGGGTGTTCAAGTAGTTCATTTTAGAATATTTAAGAATTCGGTAATTTTCTTACTTTCTTTTTTTCACCTCTATCTTTTGTAATTAATTAGGGCCTTTTTCCCTAAAAATAGGTGAAGAATGTTTGGAGGTAAATGTTTGTTGGTATTGGACTTCCTGAAAATGCCAAAGCCAAAAGCTACTTGGAGTAGTTTTCAATGTTGGCTTTTGGCTTGTCAAATTTAAAATTTACATTTTTACCCTTTAATTTTACTCTGAAATTGATTAATTAATATAATTATATGCCATAATTATATTACTATCCTTCCTGTTATGAAGATCCTTCCAGATACTATTTGCATATTCCTTCCCATGTATGTTTTGGTATAGCTTATTATTTTTTAGTTACACACAATTCTGATGAAATTTATAACTATGAAACTTAATATTTTATCTACTCTATAATTAATACGAGACTTATCAAAGGACGAATGCATCAGAGACAGGTTCCCACATGATAAACTATATTTACCTACAACTCTTTAGATGTTATTGATATAGCATTCAGGTTAGGTGTTAAAGGTGTTTTTGTTAACATTAAGGATGTCTGCGGGAAGTTTTCGAAAATTTTGTGATTTATGTTTTTCAAGAGCGCGTTGGCGATGAGAAAAGAAAACGAGGCATGTTGACATCCAAGGAGAGTTTGCCTATCTCTGTGGCTGAGTTCTTTGGAATTATGGAACGGTAAGACAAGTGAAAAAGAGCAATTTTCTGAGAATGGAGGAGAGAACAGAGTTTAAGTGTGTTGTTGTATATATACATTGTAATAGACATTTAGTAATTAGATGGTAACATTACTAATGAAGGAATTCATAATTCAATAATTCTATCAATACAATTAAGTCTGAAATCTCTAAAATAACCAGTACTTTATACTAACATGAGCTACTCTCTAGCATTACACATGACTTTCTCACTTTACCAACATCAACAGTTCTCTATTACATAATTGTCATCCAGTTATAAAATATAATCATTCATATGAATCAACTCTCGTTAGTTTAATATAATTTATAATTACATACTCACGTACACTCACCATAAAAGATCTCAACTTTTATGAGATTAACCAAGCCAAGATAATATCTTCAATAGGTTTACATATATATTTAATAATTTTAATAACATGTTATAATACACTTACATGTGATCGTAATTAATATTGTTAATATTATACAATTTCTCATGTTCATAATTAATACTGAATCCATTGAAAATGAAATAAGTACAAGCTCATTTTGTACTAATTACAATAATCTAAGATTGATTCCAACCTTTGAATTACAGTAGAATTATCCAATGTTTTAATTGTTTTAGAAGATTTAAAATTAGCCAGCTGCTCTAAATACCAATTATTAACTGAGAGTTTGAGTGAGAGCACTAATAAAGTGTATTGCAAGGAATTGCTCTAATCTTAGATTTGCTCAGTTTGTGCATCTAGCTTCAATTCTGGCCCGACATGATATTTTCCTTCATGGGGGATCTGGGAATCCATTGATGTACAATTCCTCTTGCAATCACCGTTTGATTATCAAGAAGCTAAATCTATTCTCCTCTCTATCATTCATGTGGAGGCAACATCAATATCGATGGTCGTGCCGAAACATGTTTGCATTTTCTAATTTCTAAGGTCAGCAGGAGTATTGTGGCTTCGCGAAACAAGAACTCATCACCATTGGGCGAGAAGAGCAATATCGATAAATTATTTAGAGCGACCAGACACATAACGCGGCCTCTTAGCTAATTGAATATGGTACGACAGAAAGCATGTCTTGAAGGTATCGCAGCTGGTGTTTTTTTGTGGTACTCGTGGGATAATAAGGGCTAAAGGGGACTCATGCAGGTTGATGGTGAATGCTATTGTGATAAAAAAGTGAGAGGAATTAGAATGGGTATGACTTGTTATTGAATTTTTTGTGTGGTGAATAAGATATAGAGGGGATCAAGAATTGGTGTGTGTCGGATCGAAAATGAGAATATAGGGTTATTAATTTCGGTCAGGAGGTTAACGGTCTTATCTACTTATGTGATTACAATAGCTATGTATAATTGACATAGTTATTATACCGTTTGGATACTTTTTATGCAATGAATATAATTATAATGATTTTGGAGCTTTAGTGCCGGTTATTATGGAGGAATTTAAGAGAGATTTTTAATCGGTGAGTATGGAATAGCAATACAAGCTAATTAGCATATTGGATAATAGAATAGTATTTTTTGAGTTATAGAATTTATCGAATCTTTTATATATTAATTTAGCGCTCCGAATAAATGATAAATGTATATTATATAGATAAAAATAATTTGTTTTGTGATTAGGATATAAATTAAGATTTGGTCACTCAACTTGAAACTTATTAGATTAAACATAATTGTAGGAGAGGCTTTTGGGATCACTTGTTCATCAGACTTATTATATTTAACATTTTGATGCATGCTTTATGATTTTTTTCACAGAAAGTTGGTATTACATTATATTATAACACAAGACAATAGAATTAATTAATTCACTGGTCAACTATTTGGATGATAATCGTTATTCTACATATAAATTGGGCTGCTTGTCAGAACACTATATATATTACTAAATTATGAGGTATTAATCGATCATTTAAACTCTTGGGAGATTATTGGAACACCTCTTAGCTATGATCGTGATATTCATCCCTAAGTTTGACTATAAGCGTATCTCTATACGTATAATCTATCTCTTGACTTAGAATGGCTTAGTCAAAATATCAAGGTCCTATAGGAGTTGAGTTTCCGTTACCTACGAAATAAAGTTTAATCTGATTAACCTTTTCAACATAATCCTTAAAAAATGAATGTTTTATAACTTGTATATGCTTAAGCTTTATATTTGGGGTGCTAAGCTTTTAACTGGAGTTCCTTAGATACAAATGGCATTGTATTATCACGTATTGAATGCATTCATCTCAGTCTAATCTCCTTAGTTGTTGCTTTGATCAAAGAACTTGAGAGCAAAATGGCGCAACAGCTACAGTTATTCAGCTTCAGACAGTAGATAGTGCTACTGTGGTTTTGTTTCTTTGATGCCAAGAGACAAGACAAGACCCGAGGACGAGTGTTCTGAGGGTGCTTTTCCTGTTTACTAATCACCTGCGTAGTCGCATTCAGTAATCCTTCAAAGTAAAAGTGTCATTCTAGATAGAAGAGGACTCATGTTTAAGTCCTTTAAATATCGAAAAATTCTTTTTAACTGCAAGAGGTGGTGATTGCCTTAGGTTGTTGATCTTGGCACCACCCTCACTGAAGGAATATCAGGTTCACTAGCAGTAGTAGTAGGCGAGAAATCATACCTCTTATAAACACTTTTCTGGGTCTACAGATATTTAGGGACTTCATCAATCTGGTTTCCAACTCCTTGGGAGTCATGATTGCTTTGCTTGATCAAATTTATGTCTTAAAGTTCTTGATATCTTTTGTTGATGATAGAGTCCCCTCCTCAGTTGGCTTTATTTCAAACCAAGAAAGAAGTTAATTCATCATGCTCATTTCAAATACCACTCATAAGATCCGCAAAATAAACTTACAACAGTTTCTCATTAGGTTGCCCAAAATAATGTCATCAACCATAGGTTTGACAAAAAGCAGGTCAGTTCCTTAGCTTTAAAAAAGAAAGTTTTATCAACTTTCTCTTTAAATGCTTTTGTAACAGGAACTTA
The DNA here is from genome assembly GCA_008642245.1 of Bassia scoparia. Taxonomy (NCBI): domain Eukaryota; kingdom Viridiplantae; phylum Streptophyta; class Magnoliopsida; order Caryophyllales; family Amaranthaceae; genus Bassia; species Bassia scoparia. The sequence continues at coordinate 14,874 of SNQN01001893.1, forward strand.
GATAGCTTTCATACAGGCTTCTGGGTGTTGCTTAAGCCCTAAGAGCTTTATCAGCGAAACATGATTAGGAAATTCATTTTTAAGCCAGGGAGTTGCTCAACATAAACTATCCTCTGAAGATAACCATTTTAGGAAATTTAACATCCATTTGATAAGTTTGAAACCATAAGGAGCAAAGGCAATAAGATTCGAATGGCTTCTAACTTGCTATCGGAGCAAAGTTTTCTTCGAAGTTCTATACTTTCTTGTTGATATACCCTTTACAAACTAGTCTAGCTTTGTTTTCTTATTATTGGTGCATTCTCTACTTTTTAAAACGGATTTAAGTGACAATAGAACTATGTAATTTTTGTTTCCTGAAGTCAACGCGTATGTGCATGTATGTTCCTAAGTATATTATTATAATAATCTGTATACCACATAAGGTATTTCTAGTCATATTTTTCCCTAAAAGAATTTGTAAATTTATCCAAGTCAGCATCCCTTCATTTAGAGGTCTAATCTTTATGTGCTTCTCAATACAGGATTATCCACTCTCTATGGAATTAATAGTATAGATGGCTGGATACTTATGTCGATAAGAGTTTATATAGATGCCTAGTAGCTGTTTTGATTTTCCCTTTTTATGTGTATGAAGTCTCCTATTATTAGATTAGTGGGCTACTAGGTAGGGCATATTGGATTGAGAAGGATTTATACGTAAGATTATAGTTGCTGGATGTGCCTACACTGGCGAATCTCCAATCTTGAGGTGCCTGAGGAGCATCGCATAAGAGTTCTATGTGAGTGTCGCATGAGAATTTACTTGCTTCCTTCGGACGATTTGATATAATCAGATTTATACTCATGTTAATTCTCTTCAGCAGTATTAGGTGGGAGAAACGTCTAATGGTTGTATTAAGGCTTTGTTCTCAGACATTACTCTATCTAGCTGGTAGGAGTCTTTGTTACGACTTTTCTGCTTGTGCTTGAATTTCTTATCTCACATGAGCTCTGGGACGTCTTCAAGTCCGTTTATTTCCCTTTGTGGGCACTATTGTATTCAAACACTACATCCATTTTTAACTCATGAAGCATGTAGCATATGTATGTTAGTGTGTTTTTTCATCAATAATAATTAAATTATGTATAGAGTTTCTTCCATCCACTATCTACTTATCTAAGGTTTTTACTCTCTGCTCTGTATTGGCCCTGCCCATGGTATATTTACTGAATTCCTGTATGCTCCAAAGAAACCCTATGGATCACTTTAGCTTTATCGGAACTACTGGGAGACTGTTTCGGGTTATATTTACCAATCCCAATGTTGTCTCTTAACCCAGACTTACCAACGCTGGTAGCCTTGCGAATGAACAAAGGACATCTAACAACCAATATCTTCAACTCGTTTGAAAGTGTGTTAAGATGGTATGTTGTGTTTTCTATGTCCTCATAACAGATTCATATGAGTGATGGTATTTGCTTCAGGTCAGATAGAGCTTCTTTGAACAGCATTACAATTTGGACAGATCGATTATAGGAACAAGTTGAAGTTACTACAGTAATTGACTGCTCAGGACCGCGATGGTTTGTTTACTTTTATTGCAATCATAGAAGCATCCTAGATACAGACCGCACTTACTAAACGATCGGTTCTAGGCAGGATTTCCAAGGTCCTGTTTTTCCTTTCGTCATCAATGCTACTAGGGCTATTTTGCCTGGCGAGAGTTTTTTCTTAAGGGAAGAACAAGGGCGTGCAAGGGTTAAGGGATATGTTCCTTGTTTATTCTCTGAATAACTCGTTTTCATCTTGAAGGAATGTTTGTCCAGAATTTACTGATTATTCTATATATCATCTTTGACACCATTGAAGATGGATGGCCTTATCTTTGATATACGACATATTGATTATGGTACTTGAGCGAAAAACGCCATACGGAACTGCATTACCAACGTGTTCTAGATCTGTTGTGTTATATGGGCTACAAGAAGATCAGGCTCTTCGGAAGGCTCGTAATCTTTCCAGGTAATAAGGATCATCGTACCACACCACATATAACTATTCATGGGCATTCTTCCTTCATCTTCTCTTATTTTTGTAGTCTAATTCTAACATATCCATATATGCAATATCGATATTTATTCTCAAGTGGGTGTATTGGCATTTGAGTATTTTCTTCTCTATTATTTACGCAAAGTAGGGGCACAATGGGTTGTTTGTATTTGGAATGGTGATCATGGATTTTCTATTCCCCCTCACCAAGCATCTCATATGTAACTCCAGACACTCAGGGAAATTGACGTGTTGGGAAGATAGACCATACAATCCATCTCTTGTCCTAACGTTTTTTTTATCGTGTGCCCTAGTCGTGTGTTATGATGCACAACTAAGGAGGAGTAGGAGGAGGACTGGTGCAGAATGGATGCATAACTTTGGTGGCCAGGATTTAAGGCTTCATTCTTCACAAAATTCAATAATTCACTACATAGAACGGAGTCAAATTTGTGGTGTCTGAGGGGTGACACCCAAGTTGGCTTTGGCAGCATTTCCATATCTGTATTAGTGTTGGCTTTTTCCCCCACAAGTGGTTTCTTAACTGATCTCCCTTCACAGAACACAGGTGGAACAAGTGTAGGTTTATTGGTTGATGGTGATCTGAAATAATGGTCTAAGGACATGTTTCACGGTTTGTGGGATTTTACCTGAATTGCAACAAAGGGTGCTAGATTTTCTCTGTTTTGTACTAAGGTAGAATATTCAGGCCGACATGACATTTTATGCAGATTATTGTTGAAAAGGACTCTGTCGGTGTAGAACCTCGTTCGCAAAATTTACCATATTGTTTGGTTTACACTTTGGACTGTGTCGCGTCGTTACTGTTGTTGTCGTTTTAGCTAGAGGTTGTTGTGTTTCATTTCTTGATGTCGCTATCGGGTGAAGTCACAGGTCGAGAACTATGTGGAGGGCCAGCTAGTGGAGAACTGTGTTAGAGACTTTTGTTTCAATAGGTCTATTACTGTGGCTGGGAACTACTACCGTAAGTCAAGGAGTATAATAGTGTTTACATGTCCCCTCAACTAGGACTGAACGAAAAGGGATATATCTGTAACAATAGGTTAGATAAGTTGAGAGGGACTCGGGAGAGATGTGTCTCCGTGTCACTCTTGGTCGGAAAGAGTAGGTAATGTTAGTAAGGACTATACGTTCAGTACTGTGTACAGTAATACAGTTTTATTGGTTTTTAGACTGATTCAGGTGATTACTTCAAAGAGTGCACGACAAACACAACAAAAAAAACATATGCTAGTGCTTTTAGTGAACGATAGTCTACAGGCCGTGACCAGTCTTAATACCACATGAGCACATAAGGACATGGTGGGACTAGACTTTATTTATCTTAGGGTAAACATCTAATGCATTTATTTATTTATTCCTCCGCTAAATGTGCTTAGTATGGCAATATCCTAGACCTTCAGTATCTGTTATGTCAACATAGAGCATGTCCCTAGTGTCTGATCTCTATTATGAATGGTACGCAGTGGATAAAGCAAGCACATTCTGAAATGGGTTCTATTAAATTTTGCTGGCAGACGGTCATATCTAGCGGTTCCTTCTCATTTTTTCTTTTTCGCAGTTCTAGAAAGGTTCCATAGCTCACAAGGATCTCTTTAAGGATCGAGAATAAATTCGCATACGGGCAATCATATAAGGGAGCACTGATAATTGGTTTCAAGTCTGGACAAGTGGGGAATAGGATAATTGTACACTTTGCTAGACATGTACAATATAGCATTTTAATCTGTCTCATGGTCGCTTGCTACTCTCTATATTGGCATGGCAGGCATTAATGTGCTTTAGTATCTGGTGTGTTAGGTCTTTGTCCAATCATAGTTCTCTCTAATTTCGAGAAGAAAAGTTGTTGCATCGTCTAAGTACTCAAAAGATAATACCGACTTTTGCACATCGGTTCTGGTATTCTCAATATCCAAGAACATGGATCTTTAGCTCTTAAGGTAGGGTTCTATCAGAGAACTGTGAGAACTTCTGCGGTCTTTATTGTGATTAAAATCTCAGCTCTTCATAACTATACTTTGCTTAAACACATCCTCAACAAGGCTTTGTTGCTTACGAATTCCGCTAAAGTTAGAGGGGTTATTTGAGGTATAGAATATCCAGTTTAATGATTCGATGCGAGAGGGTCATTCATCCAGTCGTATCTTTTAATCATTTCTATTTGCCGGCGATCCAGTACAGACAGTATAGGGCAGGAAAACCCGTTATATTCATTATGTTTAATGCAGGAAAGTAGAACTCGCAAGAAATCCAGGAGAGCTAATTGGACAGTTATCTATTCAAGAATCGCAGTTTCTTCAGAACTCATTTATGCAAGGTTAATATTTATTCCAATGTAATTGCAACAACACTATCAATTCGATCACATTCCACATCCATCTTTGAATTTCACAATCTCATTTCACATAATAACATATCAATAGCGCACACAGTTAACCATACTGAATACACAACGGGCAAGTACGCCATCGACTTCAAAATCTTGAGTTAACACTAAACCAATCTCCAAGTAAAACATTTTGGTTTGCTACTTGGTATCAAGAGACCAGAATCATCACTACGCATTAAATGAATATGCACTTGAATACATTTTCTCGTCTTCAGCCAGAGCGAAGGTCGATATGCCAACCTCAACTAATCTATCCATCATAAAAGTTTCCATGATCATTTTACCAAATAGCTACATTCTATCCCAGTCAATAGAAGGGTGCAAATCTTGCTTTTCCTTCAAACCATAATCACGCACAAACCATCTTCGACTCATTATTTTAACTGAGACAGACTCTGAGAAGTAATTTGTCATAAAGACTAACACACTAATAAAAAGTACATTGTACGAAACTTACCAGGAATTACCCTTAAAAAAAACTCAATTCTATAATGAAGTCAACAAAAAGTTATTAAAAAAATGCAATAACAAAAATAAAAGAGATTCTCGCAAGCAACACAATTACATTAAATGATTACATATTCCCGAATTCTAATATTCCATTCACAATCTCTCGTTCGCACGACAAATATTTCTCCAAAACTTCACAAATCAGTTTAAACATGCAAATCCATCAATTCGGTAAAACCACCTACATCATTATCAATACAAGAACAATTTAACACCCAAATCATTTCAAAATAAGAACCCCCCAAGAAAACAGAAGAAATTGGAAAAAAAAATTAACGCAATCAACTTTCAGAAGGAGGAGAAAAGGTTAGCCTGGGAATGGAGGTAGAGGAAAGACAGTTTGTCACGATACGGTTGAGGAGAGAGAAAGAGAAGTGAAGGAGCTTTGAAGAGACCATGGCTGCATTAGATAGAAGTTGGCTGCAACTCTGTGTAAGAGTTCAGTTTGAAAATGAAGTGAAGTTGGTTTTTTGAGATTATCTTTTCTTTCTTCTTTTCTTTTTTTGTGTGGATTATGGTACGAATAATTCATGTGTTGTGGATAAATCAATGGATAATATTTGGGCCCAATCATTAGCCAGCCCATTTCACACGAAAGGTAATCAAATGTTTGCAACTCTTCTACTATGCTCCGTCCGGGGAGCAAATGTTTTATTCGAAATTAAGAAATGTTCATCTCAACATGTAAAAATGCTTCATTAAATGCTAGACATGTTCATATCGAAATCGAACACTTGTATTTTCGGAAATGAACATTTCTATTTTCGAATGAATATTTGTCTAATTTCGGAAATGACATTTGCCCGAGACATGATAAGTGTCACGGCTGATTAGAGACTAAGGACTGTGATGGCGCAGCGGCGCAGCAGCCAAACTCTTCCGCACAAACGTAAAAATAGGCTAACAAAGAAAGAATTCACGGCAAAGCCAACCGTAATACTTAATTGATAGCTAATCAGAGTTGTACCAGAGGGGAGGTATTGAGCAAAACGTGTGCCTTGGACATCCCAAGGTCACCTATATATAAACAATATGGCAGAGACAAGCCCTCTACCTGGGGAAGTGAACGCGTCCTTAGGCGACGATGTGTTCACTCACACAATGACTCTACAACATGCACTTTTCACGAAAAGGCACGAGTGACTAGACCAACCTTTCGGGGGTCTGGCTGATGTATAATGCGCCAATCAACCAGCCAAGCAACACAAGGCTTCGTAACCAACGCACCCTTAGGCAAGCCATGTCACTGATCCATGCAATCTCAACCGTCTCGTGCTTAGTGCACTTCAGCGCCCCATGCAATGCTTCCCGTGTAGCCACGTTTCATGACCTTGCCCAGCAGCCTTGCTCTCTCACGTCCCATTCATCTAAACACAACGCCCATCGTCGAGGCGTATGCGGCCCACTGACCAGCCACTTCAAGTGTGTCCGCTTTCGCAAGCAAGCATCAACGCATTAGGCTCACAGCACCTTCAATAACAGACCATCTACACGAGGATAGCCCGTAGCTTGTACACCATGTCACCAAGAACGCATACCCAACGTTCGATACCACGGGGTCTCGAAGTACCAGACAATCCCGAGCAACGTTAATCCTCGAGCAGACCACAATAATGCTCCCATCGTGCCATAGCATTGCACAACAAGGTCTAGGCACGCTCTAGGCAAGCCCATGTCCTGGCGGCTTGCCCAACCCGGGCCCGCCCATATGCCAAGGATGGACTTCCCCTAAAGAGGTTAAATTAATGGAATGCTTCTGCTCCCGATGAAGTGAATCCCAATTCAGACTTTTCAGCTAACAGTCCGATGAATCAGGTTGCCGGACGTAATAACTTCGTTTCCCATTGAACCTTAGTATTCATAGACTCTAAGTAACATGCCACGGACTTCTGACATCACTTAGAATCGCTTCATTGTTCCGCTTAGGCAACATAGCATAGCTTGCGCCTTGGCACGCATAGCGCCCAACGGCACATAGCGTCGCCCACAACTGGCACAACGAAACTCGGACATGGCCACCGTAGGGCCATTCTACACCAATTCACATAGGCAATAATCATGCCGAAAGACACACCGCATGCCTTAACACAACACATCCTGAACATCGATCGTGTCACACAAGGGCCAAACTAGCCCTAAGGCCTTTGCCAATTCTCGACTCTCGGATTTCGCGTGGTCTCTACAATAGAAGTGACATTGATCACGGGACATAATAACCCTATTTCTTAGAAATTGGTGGTGTTTTTACACTGGGTTGTTTCAATCCGTATACATGTTGCAACTATTGCTTGTATAATGAACGGTGATGAAAGGTTGTGAGTAGTCTTTCCATCACACATTGTTATCTATTGGCGTACTACTTCGAAAAAAAAGCCTAAGAGACCGGTTATTTAAAAGGCCAAGTTAGAGATCGCACAATAACCGAGTCGTCTAGCTCACAGGGCTCTTATGGGTAGAGACCGGCTTATTTTTGCTGTGTTCTCTTATACTGATCAAGAGCCGGTGCATAGATAACCGCTCTACTTAGTATAGTAGTAAGAGACCGACTAACTTAATAACGGTTCTTATATTGGTTTACTAATGATTATTTTTTTACATCAAAGAGACCGAGTGTTTTGATGCACAACCGGTCTCTTTGATATTTTATTTTAAGAAAACAAGGAAGAGCAGGTGGGAGGTCCCACCTACTTTATTTCACAGCAGAACAATACATAACAGTAGTATTTAAATTCAAATAAAATTAAACTTGCAATAAACATTTCTTCACAGCAAAATTACATTTATTAGAAGTTGTTTTAACAATAGCATCAAATGATTAACAAAATTATAATCTAAAATAAAAAATAAAAAATCATGCCGTTTTCTTCTTACTCCATCTAAAGTCTCCTTCCTGTAAAAAATACAATATAAAAAGAAAAAATCTATTATTGAGTTTAAGCAAAGCAAAAAGGAATAGTAGAATTTCAGAACAAAGCTAAAGAAAAAAATCAGAAATATAATCGAAAAATCAAAGTCTGGAAAATCAAAAATAAGAAGTGAATAAAGAGGTCGTTGAAAATGAGAAGAAGATTAACGTAGTAGTGGTAAAAATAAACGGAAGAAAATCTGGTAGCTTAAGTTCAAAGAAGAAGATCTATAGTCGATTGGATGTTCAAAGGTCAAACGAAAAGATAAGAAGAAGATCGACTTCCCAAAAAAAATAGCAGCTGTTGCAGATCTAGAATGAACATACTCAAATCGAAAATAATAAACCAAAAACATCTAACAAAAACATACAAATATCAAAAGTTCACAAATAAAAAACCAACAGAAAAAAAATTCAAAGAGAAAACTAAGGAAAAAAAAAAGGAACTCAAAATGAAGCAAGAGATCGAAAAGTCAGGAAAAAAAGGAAATCTGCAACAAACAAATCGAACAAACATATCGCAACAACAACAATCGAAACAAACAATCATCAATTCAGAAAATGAACTTTTAAATTATAAAAGAAATTCAGAAATCGCAGATCAAATAAAAAAAAACCCACAAATATTCGAAAATTTTAGATCTAAAATGAAGAGTAAATTCATAGAAATCAAATGAAAAAAAAATCTAGAGACAAAATCAAATGAAAGAGATTCACAAAATAAAAAATGATATCAAAACACCAAGAATGAAGGAATTTGGAAACAAAACATAAAAATTAAGGGGAAATAACCTGTATCGATCTAGTAATATGCGTGACGAGTGAGCCGACGATGAGGAGAGGGGTGTGACGAGTGACGCCGACGACGAGAGGGGTGACGACGACGACGAGGAGAGGGGTGACGCGACGAGGAGGAGTGGGATGACGAGGGGAGTGGGACGACGAGCTGAGAGGAGAGGCTAGAGTGAGGAGAGAGGAGGGTAGAAGTGAGGAGAGAGGAGGGTAGAAAGTTTGATGTGGAGAGAGGAGGGTAGAAGTTTGATGTGAGGAGAGAGAAGGTAGAAAGTTGTGTTATAAATGAGGAATACGCGTGTATGGAGGGATTGGAGGGTAGTAATACGCGTGTTGTACTATTGCTCTTTGATAGATTCTAGAATGTTGTATATTATAATTATAAAATTAAAAAAAAATATATAGTTAGAGACCGGTTTTCAAAAGATGCGGTCTCTAGGTTAATTTAAGAGATGTGTTTTTTGGACCGGGTCTCTTAGATGGTTTATGATGAACCGTGGTTTTGTGAAAATCCGGTCTTTAACTTAAGAGACCGGTTTTCATACACCACCGGTCTCTTAAAACTGGTGCCAAAGCTTTTTTTGTAGTAGTGGGTTAAGGTTGAATCCCACATCTCTTCCCCCATTGTAATTGTAGCTCGTTCTTATAGCTCATTCGCACAAAAAAAAGTTTTATAGAACGATGCGGGTATAAAATACGACACGAGAACATTAATTCAAATGTTAAGGATTTGGTGACACAAAAAATAATTTTGAATTTTTAATTATTCAAATACAATAATGTATTCAATCAAAAAATTAAATAATTAAGGTACTCTCTCTGTTCCTTAATGTTCATTCACTTCTTTTTTTTCAACTATTCACAAGTGAAGGAATTTGGCAAATATATATATATAGATAAATTAGTAGAATGGGATCTTGTTTTTTTGATTCGTATTAATGGGTAGTTATTATATTCAATCGGTTATAATTTCACAAATACATAACTGAAGATTAAATGATACAAACATGCATTGTAGAAGCATTATGAACAGTAATGACTAAGAATTATGGAACAGAGGGAGTTTACTTTCCTTTTTATATTAAATATTATTTACAACTTAATTTCAATGGACATTGGAAAATTTTCAGGAAGATTTTTTCATTTTCTCAAGCCTGCTTTGATAATTATATTAAAATATTACTTTTATGAGAATATTCAACCTCTTGTTTTTTTAATATTCAAGTTTTAATTAATATACTTAAAGTGCAAAAACGATATGTTAATGGTGTCATATAAATGTCTTCATAACATAAAATGTCTAAGTTCTTACATAACATTTGTAAGACATGTGATATGATATGTCAAAGACATTTTGGTGTGTTCACGAGTATCATGTCCAATAATGTGAATATAGGACATTCACTTGCAAGTGTAGCAAGAGTACGTACACATGACAATATCCTATGTCTTTTTTTATTTAGTGTTAAAGTTTTTTTTTGGTCAGTCTAATATATTGTAAGGGACTAAGGGTAGATAAATGTTGAGACTTGAGGAAATATATAAAATGGGACTCTAAGTGATAAGAAAGTTATTGACAAAATGCAAAGTATAGTGTAATTCCAAATTCATTCAAAAAGTGTAACATCTAATATTAAGAAAATGAGGTAGGTTATTCTAATTCTAGAAATTAAGAGTATAATACACGATCTAAAAATCATTTGTATTATGTGTATTTAAATGATGTCTTAAG
>SNQN01001893.1:25279-48311 GCA_008642245.1 Bassia scoparia
ATAGTATGTCCATCAAATAATCTATTCATCAAATTAATCTTTAATCAATATGAATCCGCAACATTTTACAATTTTTACAACTAAAATACTTCATATGAAATCCAAAAAAAAAAAAAAAAAAAAAAAAATTATACACTTAACCTCAAGCTTGACTTATAGTCTACTACGAAAACATGTCAATTTTGTGTGCTCTTGTTTCGATGACAGATCAATGGTTAAGTAAATGATCTTTTAGTAGTGTTGCATGTACAAAGTAGTAATCATGTAGTAAGACATCATTTAAATACATCATAATACAATATTTTTAGATTTGTGTCAGTGTGATTGTATACTTCGTAATTTCTAGAATTAGAATAACCTACCTCATTCTTCTTATATTAGATGTTACACTTTTTGAATGAAATTTGGAATCACATGTTATACTTTGCATTTTTGTCAATAACTTTTCTTTATCACTTATGAGTCCCATTTTATTATTTCTCTCAAGTCTCAACATTTATCTTACCCTTAGTCCCTTACAATATATTAGAGTCTGCAATAAAAAAAACTTTAACATATAATAAAAAAAGACATAGGGATATTGTCATGTGTACGTACTCTTGCTACACTTGCAAGTGAAATGTCCTATATTCACATGTATTGGACATTGATACTCGTTGAACACACCAAAATGTCTTTGACATATCATATCACATGTCTTACAAATGTTATGTAAGAACATTTTAGACATTTTTATGTATGAGGACATTTATATGACACATTTTACATATCGTTTTTGCACTTTTAAGTATATTAAATTAAAACTTGAATATTAAAAAAACAAGGGTTGAATATTCTCATAAAAGGTAATATTTTAATATAATTATCAAAGCAGGCTTGAGAAAATGAAAAAATCTTCCTGAAAATTTTTCAATGTCCATTGAAATTAATGTTGTAATATATATTTAATATAAAAAGGAAAGTAATTGCTCCCTCTGTTCCATAATGTTCTTGTCAGTTAYTGTTCATATGCTTCTCAATGCATGTTTTGTATCATTTATATCTTCAGTTATGTATTTGTGAAAATTATAACGATTGAATATTAATAATCTACCCATTAATACGAATCAAAAAAACAAGATCCCATTTCACTATATTTATTCTTATATATTAGTAGTTATTTGCAAAATTTCCTTCACTTGTGAATAGTTGAAAAAAAAGAAGTGGCATGAACATTAAGGAACAGAGAGAGTACCTTAATTATTTAATTTTTTTGTATTTGAATACATTATTGTATTTGAATAATTTAAAAATTCAAAATTATTTTCTTGTGTCACCAAATCCTTAACATTTGAATTAATGTTTCTCGTGTCGTATTTATACCCGCACTCGTTTCTATAAAACTTTTTTTTTTGTGCGAATGAGCTATAAGAACGAGCTACAATTACAATGGGGGAAGAGATGTGAGGATTCAAACCTTTAACCACATAGATAAAATGTGTGATGGAAATGACTACTCCAAACCTTTCATCACCCGTTTCTATACAACTTAGTTGCACATGTATAGAGTTGAACAACCAATGTCAAAAACACCCCAATTTCTAGAATAGGTCTATTATGGTCCCGTGATCATGTTCCTTATTGTAAGACCCCGAAATTCCGAGGTCGGAATTGGCAAGCCTTGGGCTAGGTTTGGCCCTTGGTTGACACGATCGATGGTCGATGTGTGTGGTTAAGGCATGCGGTGTGTCTTTCGGGCATGATTATTGCCTATGTGTGTGWAGGAATGGCCCTACGGTGTGGCCATGTCCGAGTTATGTTGTGCCGTGTGTGGGMGCGACGCTAGTGCCGTTGGGGCGCTATGCGTGCCACAAGGCGCAAGGCTATGCTATGTTGGCACTARGCGGAACATGAAGGATTCTAAGTATGGTCTAGAAGTCCKTGGCATGTTAGCTTAGAGTCTATGGAATACTTAAGGGTCRTGGGAAACGAGTTATTGACGTTTCGAGCAACTGTACGGACTGTATGGCTAAAGTCTGAATTGGGTGTCTTCTGGGAGCAGAAGCATTCATTTAATTTAACCTCTTTAGGGGGAAGGTCCCTCCCTTGGCCATGGGCGGCGCCCGTGGGCAAGGCCCCTAGGCCATGGGCCTTGGCTAGGGGCGTGCCTAGCACTTGTGTGGGCAATGCTAGGCACGATGAGCATATTGGTGGGTGCTCGAGGTTACGGTTGGCTCGGGATTGTCGGTACTTGCGAGACCCGTTGGTATGCGAACGTTGGGGTATGCGTTTCTTGGTGTAGCATGGTGCTACGAAGCTACGGGCTATGCCTCGTGGTATGGATGGTCGGTTATTTGGAAGGGCTGTGAGCCTAGGATGCRTTTGAGTGCTTGCTTGCGAAGCGACACCTTGAAGTGGTGCGATGGGCGCACATACGCCTCACATGGGCGTTGGTTGAGATATGAGCATGGGACGTGAGAGAGCAAGGCTGCTGGGCAAGGTCATGACGTGGCTACACGGGAAGCATTGCATGGGGCGCTGAAGTGGCATAAGCACGATGGACGGTTGAGGATTGCATGGATCAGTGACATGGCTTGGCCAAGGRTTGCGTTGGTTCACGAAGCCTTGTGTTGCTTGGCTGGTTGAGTTGGCGCATATACGACCAGCCAGATCCCCGAAAGGTTGCGTCTAGTCACCGGCCTTTTCGTGACAGTGCATGTTGTAGTCATGTGTGCAGTGACACATCGTCGCATAAGAGACGCGTCACTTCGCCCGGTAGTAGGGGCTTGTCTCTGCCATTTGTTTATATAATAGTGACCTTGGGGATGTCCAAGGCACACGTTTGCTTAATATCTCTCCCCTCTGGTAACCTGATTGCACTAAATAAATATCGGTTGCTTGTGCGTGAATTCTTTCTTTGTTAGCCGTTATTTTTACTTGTGCGTGAGATTTGCTGGCTAGCATGCGCTACGCCATACAGTCTTAGTCCTAATCATGGCCGTGACACTATCATGTCGCGCGGCAAATGTTCATTCCGAAATTAGAAATATTATTTCCGAAAATAGAATGTTCATTTCCCGAAATACAAGTGTTCATTTCAGATATGAAACATTTAACATTGAAATGAACATTTACATTGAGAATGACATTTCTAATTTCGGAAATAAACATTTGGTCCCGGGAGCATAGTAGAATTGCAAATTTGATTTACCTGTTCGTGTGAAAGGGCTGGCTAATGATGGCCCAAAATATTCATCATTGATTATTATCACAACCGATGAATATTCGTAATAATCACACAAAAAAAAAAGAAAGAAAGAAAAGAGAAATAATCCATCAAAACCAACTTCACTCTTTCAAACAGAACGCTTACCAGAGTTGCAGCAACTCTACTAATGGCAGCCATGTGTTCTCTTCAAAAGCTCCTTCACTCTCTTCTCTCTCCTCCAACCGTTCCTCGACAACGTGTCTCCTTCTACCCTGCCATCTCCCAGGTACACCTTTTTTTCCCTCCTTTGAAGTTGATTGCTTAAATTTCAATTCTTTGTTTTCTGGGTTCATTTTGAATGATTTGGGTGTTAATTGTTTTTGTTTGATAATGTGTAGGCGGGTTTTACTCGAATTGATTGAATTTGCATGTTACTTGATTTGTGAAGGCTTTGTGAGAAATGTTGTCGTGCGACGAAATTGTGAATGGAATTAAGAAATCGGTGGAATATTTAATCATTTAATGTCAATTTTTGTTGCGAAGTTCTCTTTGATTTTTTATTGTTTTTCTAATACTTTTGTTGCTTCATTATTATAATTAAGTTTTTTTTTATAGTAATTCCTGTAGTTTTCTGTGACAATGTGACTTTATTAGTGTCTTAAGTGACAAATTACTTCTCAGAGTTGTCTCAGTTAAAAATGAGTCGGAAGATGGTTTGGTGTGGTATGCTTGTGAAGGAAAAAAGGATGCAACCTTCTATTGCTGAATATAGATGGATAGCGGAATGATCATTGTAAACTTTTATGATGGTAGATTAGTTGAGTTGGCATATCGACCCTTTCGCTTCTGGCTGAAGGGAGAAATGTTATTCAAGTGCATATTCATTAATGGTTAGTGATGAGTTCTGGTCTTCTTGATACCAAGTAGCAACCAAAATGTTTTACTTGGAGGGATTGGTTAGTGTTAGACTCAAGATTTGAAGTCGATGGCGTGMCGTCTGTGTATTCATGTATGGGTTTTAACYGTGTGCGTATTTGATAAGGTGTTTATTATGTGAAATGAGATTGTGGARATTCAAAGATGGATGTGGAAATGTTGATCGGGGTAATTGTGATTAGTGTGTTGCAATTACATTGGGAATAAATATTAACCTTGCATAAATGTTTCTGAAGAAACTGGCGATTCTTGAAATAGCATAACTGTCGCAATTAGCTTCCCTGATTTTCTTTGCTAGCTTCTACTTTCCTCATTCTTATTTTGGTTTTCGTATCATGGATCCCGCAGAATAGAAGATGTTAAGATGCGTATGCCTTCCTCTTTAACTATGTTACTTATTTCCTCCATGGGATGGGGCCAAGCCTTTAGGTTGTTTAAGTAAGTTGGGTGATAGATCAGTCATGTTTTCCAGCTTCTGCTGAGGTATTAGTTGTGATGTCAAAATGTTCCAATGTGGCAATGCGCCTGCAAATCTGCAATCTGCCATTGGCCAATAAGTGTTCATATAGCGGAGTCCTTTCTATAATAGTTGAGGGTGGGGTAGAATATGAGAGGAGGCTAAAATATGGTTTGTAAGTTGCAGACACAATTTAGATATTGAATGCAAAAACTAACAGCTTATCTGTCCTGATTATCTATCATACTTGTAGTTGAAATTTTATGTGCTTTTTGCTTTTCATTTTTGTCCTTTTATGGTTGTCTTTGGAAATTGGAGGCACGAACATGATGGTTGCCACATTTATAAATATTTTGATTGTTGCTTGAAACTCGTTCTAATCACCTGGCTATATTACTTGCAGGTTAAAACAGTTGATCATCCACCATGTCTTATTGTGATGAGGGTTGGTATTTCAAACTCTTTTTTTTTTTTGTTTGTTTGTGGCCTGTATCCTATCGTGATAACTTGTACTTCCTCCGTATCAAAATAATTGCAATTAGACACTTTTTCTCCCTACTTTATGTCAAATCGTTGTAATTATTTTGATACGGAGGAAGTAATACATTAAAAGCTTCCCCCTGCCCTCTACGCCCACCACCACCCCACCAACACAACACAGACACGCACCAAGGAAAAAAAGAAGCGAACAGGTTTCAGACATTTCAAAAAATTGATGTGTGAAAAATGACACAAAAATCTGTTTGTTGGACAATTCGTGAATGTTGACCATTATTTCAGCATCATAATCTTACCGTTAGTGTTACCACTTGTGGAAAAAGCCAAAAAGGGTAAGGATTTGGGATCGTTCAAATTGTATGAATTATTGAATTTTGAAAAAAGAGAATACTTTCTCCGTCCCCTATCTTTAAGTTGTGCATGCTAACCAAGGGGAGTAAAAAGTGAGACAAAAATTGATCAAGTGTTGGTGTGGCCCCTACTTTGCGTGAAATAATAGAGAAGAAATTCTTTACAATGAGAAATGGAGCGAAGAATTGGGGTTAGTCTAAAAAGAAAGGGCCAAATAATGGGGGTACGGATCCATGAAGGAAGACCTATAGCAACTCTAGAAGTTGTTAGCTATCTTCCCATTTTGTTCTACAAGTAGTATTCTCTGTTCAAAGGAAAAAATGTTATTTTGCAACTCCAAAGCTATAGAATAAACAAGTACTTCTCGTACCCTTTTTCTAGAAAACTGATGCTACATATCGATGTTGCAGTTTGTCTATATCAATAAAAGTAAACAAACCATCCTCTGGCAGTAATTCAATTTTCATGATCTGTTGTAGTAGCTAGAAACAATCATCATCTATTGTTGTGGCTAGACACATTTTCTAATGAAGTATATTTGCCTGTCATGCAGCTCAAGCGTTGGGAGCGGAAGGATTGTAAACCAAACAGTCTCCCAGTAGTTCATAAGATGCATGTCAAGGTTGGAGATACAGTGAAAGTAATAGCTGGAAGCGAAAAAGGAAAAATTGGAGAGATCTCTAAGATTTATAAACACAACAGCACGGTGATTGTCAAGGAAATAAACCTGAAGACGAAGCATATGAAGGGCAAAGCAGAAGGTGAACAGGGTCAGATAATTAAGGTATGTTTGCCTGATCATTCATGTTGCTATTTTCAATTGTCATGATCTCATGTCAAGACTCATGTGTCATGGGCTCATGGCCATGGCACATATTATGTTTACTTAATTTTCATTTAGGACTGGAAGCTCAGTCCCAAAAACAGCTTATATTATGGGAAAAGTACTCAATATAATAAAGGATTTTTTGAAGATAAATACTTGGGTTTGGGAAATTTTTGAAAATAAATACCTAGTTTCAGATTTATTTTACTTAAATACCTAGGTTTGGAAATTCTTTTGTCACCTACCTAGTGCCTGTTGGCGTTAACAAAAGTGTTAAATTGTGGGGCCCACTCGGTTTTTCTTTTATTTTTTATTTTTTCCTCTTCTTCTTCTTTCACGACTTCCCATTGCTCCATTTTTTCTCTGTCTTCATTCTTCTTCTTTTGCCACTTGCTTCCTCTTTTTTTTCAACATCTCTCTGCTATTTCATCCTCTCTCTTATTCCTGCCTCTTCTTTCCCTCGTCTCATTTCTCCCTGTAGCAGTGCCAACAATGGCGAGTAGCTCTGAGTTGAGCAAGAAGACCATCACGAGTTTAAATGGCGAGCCTTGGTTGTCACCCAACCAACGAGCACCAACTCCAGCACAAACGAGAAGCTTATAATCCATTAAACTCCATTAAAACACTTCCCAAACCTCCGAACGAGAAGCTTCTTCCTCCCAATTTCATGCATTATAATTAGAGCGGGGACTTTGGTTAAAAACTGTTGGTTTAACTGCATTTGGTTAATGAACTGAACTGAACTAACTGAACTGAAATGAACCACAAATAAAAATTAAACTGAATTAAATCCTTTCAATCAACTGTGAACCAGATTTAACTGAACTGAAACTGATCTGAAACTGAAATCGACCAAATTGAACTGAAATGAACTGATTTAAGAACCAAACTGAACTGTAACTGAATTGAAATTAACTGAAAATCAAGAAACTGATTTAAACTGAACTGAAGTGTAATTGAACGTTGAACTGTTTTAAACTGAATTAAAATTTGGTTTAAACTTAATAATTTCATACTTATGAATTTGATTTGAATATGATAAATTGTAATTCAAAGAGGACAATAATATTTGATGATAATATTAATGATCTTAATTTTAGCAAAGTAATTACTATTTGTGTCATTAACCTAACATATACTTCGTATTTCATATAATCACAACTAAATTGTCATTTTTATTTATATTTTAATAATAAAAAATAATAATGGGACAGGACAACTATCCCAATATAGATATAATGTAGGATAATTTCAAAGCCAACAAAATAATAAAAGGCTGGTGAGTCCTATACTTTAATTCTATCGAAATAAGCAAGAAACATCTACTAAAAAGCAAATAACATGAAATTATCCAACATTTCTAAAGCTATTATTCCTAAGTCTAATACATTATAGATTAACTTCCACAGTACATATATGTTTTAAAAGTATTAAAAGAAGACTTACACTCAGCCATGATTCAAGTCCAATACAAGTAAAATGGCAAAGGACATAGGGTCATGAAATAGAAATCAAAGGTAAAGGGTTATTTTATAATGTAACTGACCCTTTCTCCTTTACTTTTAGTCGATGTGGGATTCTTAATTTGTGATAATGTTAGTGTGAAACTTTAACACAAATAAGTAAATGACAAAGGACATAGGGCCATGAAATAGAAATCAGAGGTAATGGGTTCCTGATATGGTGGAATTTCTTAAAGAATTAGATTTGAAGAGTGGTTAAGAATTTACAATTATTGTACAATTACAATAAGTAACTATTGTTTTTTCACAACTTTGTCTTAAGATCATATAAACCATGTCTCAAGGTGTAGGTTACATTGTTAGTTTGTGGCTAAAACCATGTCTAACGATTTTCATTATAATCATAGTTTCATACGTATATTGTTTTAAACTATTAATAGTTTGATTTAATACAATATACTCCATATAGCAATCTTACTTAGTTTCTTATAAATTAGAATCGATTCGTGTACAATATTATTTAGTTTCATTAGTCTAGATTAGGCTAATGGCAATAATTTGTACTGATGTTGATCATATCAACTTGTATAGTTATACTTATGCGCGACCATTGTTATTCAACTTTTAGCATCATATTTGATATATTGATCTACTTCGTAATATATACTTTATACGGAGTATATAGGTTTTATGTATTAATAGTTTGATCAAATACGAATATACAAATTTGATCTAATACGTATACGATTTGTATATATTGACGTTGATCATCTCACCTTGTATGTGCAATTATACTTATATTGAACTATAATTATTCAAATTTGATCATCATCCTTTCATATATTGATCTGATATGAATAACAAAAAAAACTGACACACTACAACAAAAATGTTATAATAATTAGAAAATAGTATACAACTTAATCACTAAAACTAAATGGTTAAAGTGCGAAACTAAATTCAACGGAAGCATTTGTTAAAAATAAATTGATAGTTACACAATTACCGTTTGAACCGAAACCATATGGTTTTTTAATCAACAATTACTCACCCCAAAATATTATGCTTAAATACAAAACTGAATGCAACGAATTCAAATCGAAAAAATTGTTTAACTGAAAATTGATAATAACTAATGAACTGATTGAACTGAACCCATATGGGTTGAATCGAATTCAACTGCAACTGAACCGAACTGAACTGAAAAGGCAAATCAACTGTGTTGGTTTGAAACTGTAACCGTAAAGTTATAACTGAAACAATTCAGCTAAGGAAAAAATGAAATCAACTGAACTGTTTGGTTCGAACCATAACTGAACTGGTTAACCGAAGTCCTCCTCTAATTATAATCCATTAAAACACTTTCAACCTCCCGATTCTCCTCACTCCACTTGCAATCATCATCTAGAAGCTTGAAGACTTCCAATTCGCAATCAACAACACCAATTTCAATCAACAAACAATTTGCAACCAACAATTCGTAACTAACAACACCAATTCGCTCAACAATAATTTGCAACCAACAACCCAATTCACCGAAATTCTGGGTTTTAATATCAAATTCGAACAAATTAAAACTGGGGGTTTAAGGTATTTAAGGTAAAGTTTCAATTTTTATTGATTGTTTAAATTTAAGATTAGTTTCAATTTATATKGATTTGGGGAATTTCTTGTTTGGTTCGCTTCATTCCCCGGTTCAATTTGTGGTGGTGGAGGGAGAGGGGCAGCGTCGCCACTTTGTGGTGGCGGTGGCGGCTTGCTGGTTCAGGCGGTGGTGGTGGGAGGTGAGAGTGAGGGAGAGGAAGATGAGGGGTGAGATGAGGCATGAGCAGAGTGAATGAGTGATGGAATAGCAGGAGGAAAAAAAGAAGAAAAAGAAAGGAGGAAAAAAAAAACGCGGGGGTAAAACGGTAACTTCACACGAACGGCGTTAATTTTTTGACAGAAATAGAGCACTAGGTACTGATTAACAAAAGAATTTGCAAACCTAGGTATTTCAATAAAATTAATATGAAACTAGGTATTTATTTTCAAAAATTTCTCAAACCTAGGTATTTATTCTCAAAAAATCCTATAATAAACTACTCATATATGTTGCATTTTCAGCTGTATAAAATGTTATTTATTCATCTCATTTCCAGATTGAGGCACCTATCCACAGCTCGAATGTCATGTTGTACTCGAAAGAGAAAGAAGTTGCAAGTCGGGTGGGTCATAAAGTTCTCGATGATGGAAGAAAAGTTCGCTACCTTATAAAAACAGGAGAGATTGTTGACACTGCTGAAAAGTGGAAGGAGATCCAAAGTAAGAAGGAAACTGAGACAGCCATTGCTGCTCCTGCTTCATAGAAAATCGTTGATTTATCCACTCTTCTCTTCTTGCGTTGCTATTGTAAGATGGTAGCTTAGCCAGAAAATAGCCAATCAGTCATAATGTTGTGTTCAAACTGCAGGACATACACTTGTGCTTCAGAACTGATCAGGAATTTTCCCTCCTACATCATGTCTTGTAATGGCATATTCCATTTAAAATATAAACGAATTCGAGCACTGATAAATCTATGGGGTTGCAGTGTATTGTTAGTGTTAGAGAGAGCGGGGAAAAGTTTTGCACCAAACTAGTGTTGAAGATATGAGCTATGAAAGTAATGCCTATTGCTCTGTATTTTCATACATGATATACAATACTCGTATATTTTTTTCCCACCATGCAATGAGACACTAAAGTAACAAATCACAGGCGTTTCCTATAAATTGCCGATGAGTATGTTCAAAATATGTTTAATGTGGGGCCAATCTTCTCCATGCTCGCGGCATCGATGTTTACGTATTGGAAACCGAGTTAATTTACTCAGGAGGGACTTAGGAATCAGCACCGCCACCATTGAACTGTCGTTGAATACACGTTTTTTTTTTTATCATCTGTCAGCAAGAATGATTGTAGTAACTTCACTTTGTATATTGAACTTGTTGGCTAAAATCTACTTGTATATAAACAGACAAATGACGACTTCTTTCATCARATTCCCGACCAAGCCAAACAACAAGATCATACATCAAGTCGTGCATTACCCCCGAAGTTGAATTGGAAGAAGCCTCGATTGATCAAGCTATGCACATATCCAGATATCCTTCCCCTTCATCCTCCTGTGGCGCAATGTACCCCAAGGACATCCAAAGTTGAATTACTTGATTTTGATCAATTTCACACCCTTTTGGAAACAAGGAAAAATAAGTAACACAATGCTTAGCTTATCATCAAGTTGATCAAAGCTAAGCTCAAGGGTTTGCTAACGTCATATGCCCATATGATGCGAAATTTACAAGTTGATCAAAGCTAAGCTTAAGGGTTTGTTTCTCAGCTAAGTTACCTGCTACACTTCGTATAACAAGGGGAACACATGGACACATTGCAGCAATTTCTTGCCCTATTGCCAGTGGCGGGCCCGGGAATTTGACGGCGGGGAGATGATTTCAATAATTAAATTTATTTTTAAAAAATCGGGTACAAAATTAAAAAAATATTGAGCACAATTAAAATCGGGTAATCTAATTGAATAACAATTCAATATTCAATAATCAATAATCTAATTGAATAACAATTCAATATTCAATAAGCTAATTGAATATCAATTCAACATTCAAAAAACTAATTGATAACATTCATATTCAATAACCTAATTGAAATACAATTTAATATCCAATATCTAATTAATAACAATTTAATATTCAATAATCTAATTGAATACAATTCAAAATTAAAAGGATCGGAAAAACATACGTGTGGTGGTCGCCGGAGGAGGTGGCATGGCGTGTGGTGGCTCGTGTAATTGGTTCGTCGCTCGTGTAATGTTTGAGTCGTGTGAATGTGTGATTAGTGTAAAACACACACAAAAAAAAAAGGTTGTAAGGGGAATCAAACCCTTTGATCTATCTAAACCATACTTGGGCCCTTGCACATTATTACAAGTCCAATCACCAATGAGCTAGGGAAAAATTCTTATCATATAATTGCGCTCAATAATTTTGTTTTTTTTCTAGTTTATTTTTTTTCCTTAATTTTTTTTTAAAAGCGAGGGGAGGGGGAGGGATGCCTAGTCAATCCAATGGATTGACAAAAATTGTTAATCCAATGGCATTTTGGTAAATAAATGGAATATTTTATTTACAACATTGCCATTTATCTTTTTTTTTTTTTCCATTTATTTACCAAAATGCCATTGGATTGTCAATCCATTGGATTGACTAGGAATTTTCCGGGGACAGTTGTCCCCCTTGTTCCTTAGTGGCAGTGGCGGACCCAGGAATTTCAAACAGGGGGTGCAAAACGATCGTCATATATTCGGTTTGATAATCGGGTCATCCTGTTGCGTGTCGGGTGTTGTAGACACCTGAAAATGTGTCTCCCAAATGAGTAATCCGTGATGAAACATACGCGTTTCGCGTTTGTTTCGACTCAGAAAAGATGCTTTGAACTCACGAAAGTTGGAATACGTGAGGTCGTACTCGGAACTATTGAGCAAAGGTCACTTACAAGGCAAACATATTTTCTCTTCGGTTTTCTCGATAAACTCAAAGGTTTTCAAAGGTTTTCAAACGAGTTAAGCTGGTGATTCTCGTGCTTTTTTGTTTTCCATCATGTGCGTCATTTTTTCTGAATCCGCCAATGTTTTTAAATTATTTTTCTGATTTTTCTATGATTTTCTATGAATTTTGCAATGTTTAAATACGCAAAATACGCAGAAAATACGTGAATAATTAGAAAATACTCCGGAAATACGTGGAACCTTCTAGAACATTCTAGAAATCCTTGCTTGGAGAGCAAGGGTGTCTAGGTGGCGTCGAATCAAGGGAAATCACGAATAAAACGGAGGAAATCAAAAATATCGAGGTTTTTGGAAAATATATACGAAGTATTTGAGCGTATATACGCAGGTGATGAGCGTATATACGCTCATCAGGAGCGTATATAGCTCCTCAGGCTGCGTATATACGCTCCACTTATACATAGTTTTTTGCCAAATTTCTAAAGGAAAGGAGAAGCGTATATACGCTGGGATGAGCGTATATACGCTCCTCACCTGCGTATATGGCTCATCTCAGCGTATATACGCAGGGTTTTCTGGCTCGTTTTTGCCTCGTGCCTATAAATACCCTTTGCCTTGCTCAGTTCGATACGCACAATTCACGATTCAAACCTACACGATTTCACGACTTCACAGCTTCAACAACTTCATACCTCCGAGAAACACTTCTTAGACACAAGTCACGAGACACATCTATTCTCTCTCAAAAACTCAAAACACATTCGTATTCGATTCAAAGCATCGTTCTCTTTCGAATCACAAGCGAAATAAGGGTATAAATCTGAGATTACTCACAAAAACTCTCTTTCACTCTTTTTTTAATTCTTTTGTCACTTTTAATTTGACTACCATTGTTATGAGTTTTAATTCAATTAAAAATGTAGAAATTCACCTTTTAATCGTTTCATGTAAATATGTAGGTTTTTTCTTAATATTTCATTGTTTCCTTGGTTTTTGGTTTTCATTATTATACATATTATTTATTGTCAATACTAACTGCGTTTGTTTGTCTCAATTAAGCAATTCAATCGAAAGGCGATTCCTTTGAGTTTTGTTCTAATAATTTTGATTGTTTGCAGTGGCAAGGTGAGGAGGATACACATACATATTATTATGCTCACTAACTTTGTTTTCATGTCTGTATATATATTTTCTATCAACTTGTATATATTGTTTAAAAGACCGGAATTTAATCGCTTGTCACATTAAAGTCAGATAATCATGGACGACGGTTTTCTAAGCACCTTATTAATATTGACTAACAATCAAGTGATCGCCTTATCCATTTAGAAGTCTTGGTTTGTTCATAATAGCAACCACCTAGTAATCATGCGCTTTCAAAGTAAAATCAATAGGCTCTTTTTGATTCATTGTTATGATTTATGGAACTACAATGAGACCGAGTAGAGGCGCTACATTGCGGGCGAATTGGGTTACAGATCTGATTCGTACCATGTCCCGACCCACCGACTGGTTACTTGATTGGACGTGGGGCCATTAATTTGGCACAATGTTTCGGGCGTCGTGAATAACCTATATAGGCACGGTGGGATCCCCCTCAATTTGACGACACACCCCAACGCATTCACATGCGGATTCCATGGCTCAACTCCGTGACACTGAAGCTGAGGTACGCCCTTGCCTAAGGCGGGGCGGAGCCTCACAGTTTTTGGCGACTTCACTGGGGAAATCACCATTTGGTGAGTGGACAGACTTGAAAGTCTCGTAGTTCCATATTCATAATCAATTGAATTTTGTTTGTGACCCTTCGAATAGGGTCATGTCTCAGGCACCTTGGTTCAAATGGGCATGTTCTATGCTCGATACCTTAAGGGGGGATTTTATCTTGGTTGCATGTGGTTAATTGATGCACATGGCTAAGGTAGTCCTATCCCGCCAGCCGCGTATGCACGTGTTACTCGATGCGTGTATATAGAGTAATCTTCGGCCATACACATCACCAATGTTGTGGTGGTGAAATTGGACCAGCTCTACTCTTGAGGCATGGTACACTCAGACTTAACCAAGCCGACCTATAGTTCACTTAGATCTGACCTTAAGTGAATAAATTGGTTTTGTGTTTTCAATCAATGTGCTTGTTAACTTGTGACTCTTTGTTCAGTTCAAATTCTTAACTAAGCCCAGTCCCTTAATCTATGGTTCTGGTTCAAGAGCATGAAGTTTGTTGATCATTAGGCCCATTCCAATCCAATTCAATTTCAAACTCCATTCGACCTAGAATCTGACTTAGGTTCGTTTCCAATCCAAGAGTCTTAAGTCTGACTTAGATTCGATCTTTTGAACTTTAAATCTGAATTAGGGTTCGATTCATTCCAATTCAATTCAAGAACTTAAATCTGAATTAGGTTCAATTCAAATTCAACCAAGAGCCTCGAATCTGAATTAGTTCGCTTCAACTTCAATCTAAGGACCTTAAAACTGAACTAGGTTCGCTCATAACTCAACCTAGGAACTTTGTTTCAAGGCTAGGCCATTCATTTCAAGTGGCTCGTAGGTCTAAGAGGTCCTAATTCTGAAATAAGGCCCATCTTAGGTTTGTTTCCTTCTCGAGTCTAGCACTTAAATCAGATTTAGGTCTAGCCCATTCAAGTCTACTTTCGAGTTCCAGTTCCTTAAGTCCAGAACCTCAAGACTGAGTTAGGTTTGTTCTTAGAGTTTTAAGTAGACCGATCTTTTGTTTCTGGGTTCTAAAGTGTAATTTCTTGATTTCAGCAAGATAGCAAAGATCGCAACTTGTCTCTGGGGCCCAGAAGAGTAACAAGAAGCCAAACCGACGCGCTCCTGATCAACAAGACACTTCAATGGCAAACATCGAACAACAGCTTAACGCTATTCTAGAAAAGCTTGAGTCTGTGAATTCTCGCCTTGATGCCATAAAGAGCATTGGGGAGCTGAAAGAAAAGTCGACCCAGGAAAAACTCTCGAGTCTGATGGGGAGGGAGAAGACGATGCTTGAAACACCACTTCTCCTCCAAAGACTGAGACGGAAAAAGGTGGAGCAACTAGAAGAGATGGTCAAGAGGATGTCCGAAATTCAGTTCAAGGGCTCGTGTTGCTGATTATGAGATTAAGGGCCAGCTTCCAAGAAGTTTGTCATCACTGATTTGCCAAGTTCAAGGGAACTGAAGACCCAGAGGACCACCTCGACTTTCAATATTCAATGGTCCTTTAAAGGAATGAGCAAAGAGTTGTTCACTTCGGTGTTCCCCATTACTTTGGACCCACCCATCCAGGTGGTTCAAGACTCTGATCAAGCCAAGCTCGATGATTGGGAATATATTCAAGCACGAGTTTCTAAAGCAGTACAGGTACAATTCCCAGCTTCTGTTGGTCTCCGTGAACTAGAGGCCACCAAGCAAGGTGAGAGAGAAAATTTCTCTACTTTCTTAATAGGTGGAGGGAGAAAGCCGCTCAAATGACCAATCGACCGAATGAGGAAGATCAAGTCGCATGGTTTATCAAGAACCTTCAGCCAAGTATCGAGAGCCACTCAGTTTCAACCATTGATTCATTTACTGGGCTCTACAAGGTTGGCCTCCTAGTTGAGGAAGATGTTCAAGCCCAGAAGTCTAAGGGTACGGTGGGGGCTTTAACAAGAAAGGTGGCTCTTCTTTTTCCAACACTGATCAAGTCAGCCACATTAACCAACGACAACTCTTCTACCATCCTGGCTCTTTCAACAACAGGCCTCGAGGACCCCAGGAATTTTTTCCAATTGGTATGACTTATGAGCAGGCCTTCGATAGACTAACTGCAAAAGGTGCACTTGCTCCTATTGGACCCCTCCAGACCTGCAGATGACAAGAAATCTAGGAATTGGATCCAATGCTATTGCAAGTTCCACCAAGGAAGGGGTCACACCACTGAGAATTGCATCGTTCTGAAGCACAGGATTCAAGCATGGTTGAAGATGGTCGCCTCCAGTCCTCAGCGGCGAAGGATAAGATCAACATCCAAACCAACCCACTTGCTAACCATGAGTCCCCCAAGCGTGGGTTAATGATCCATGCGGCCTTCTTTAGATTGAGTCTCAGAGTCCCAGTCCTAGCAATATGTTCTTTTAATTCGTTGTCTTTTGAGTCTATGTAGTCTTTCAAATAGCCATGTATCTTTCAAATTTTCTTTCATCAATAAAATGATTCATTTTGGCATATTATTTTTCTAATTCTATGCAAGTCTCAACACTCATTGGCCACAATTGGTTTAATCTAATGCTGATTCAATTATTTAATTTGAACATGCCCCAGAGAGGCCTTCCTTCACAGCTCCACAAAATGACTCCTCCTCCCATTCCTTTTGTCACATCAAATCAAAAACCCTTGCAACTTTTGAGCCACAAACACTATCAATTAGCCTATCTTTCTTCCATCACCCATATCTACCTAACCCTTTGAACCAAACGGTGCGTAGGAAAAGACACGTGCAAAAGAAGAAAGAAGAAAAGTAAAATGGGCAAAAAGAAAAGCAAAAATCAAAGTTCAAAACAAATTTTTCACCAAATGCAAATCAATTTCAAAATCCAAATCCAAAGTTCAAAGCCCAATTCAAACAAAAAGCAAGAGTCTAAAAAGCACACTGCGCGCCGTGGGTCACTTCATAAACATAAGCCTTTTTCAACCTTACAACCACAGCTTACATTACAACCACAAAAGCCTCTCACACGAGGCATTGTTCAAATCATCACCAGAACTACGTTGGTCTGATTCCGTAAGGATACGTAGGAAGCCTCTTCTCGAGGTTCGACCGCAGTCAGCATTAACATTAAATCATTTAAGGCTTTTTGAGTGCTTTGACTTGCTAAGAATTCGATTATGGTTTTGGCAGTTTAGAACCTCACATAGACTCATGTTTGACCAACATCATTAGCCAACCTCGCGTCTAGCCACATCTTTGACCCCTAGTACAAATTTGACCCTTTTTATTTCTCGAACCATAGCCTATTCTTTGGTCACCTTCAAGGACTCATTGACTCAATCCAAAGAAGTAAAGCCACTGACCTTTGGGTTAGTAAATCTTATTGGGAACTCATCCATACAATCCATCCACCTTCATATGTTGACTCTAAGCCGTAAACCACGTTGTCTCAAAGTCTCGCTGGGGGGCTCGTTGTCATCATGGCTCCTTAATTTCCAGTTGGGGGCTTCTTGTCTTCTCTAAGGCCCTATTACGTGTTCAAGTCTATTGCTATCAAGTGGAGATCCTGAAAAATCACTCTTGGACCTGTCTCTTTCCAATCAAAGTCACTGTCTCGCCAATGTTAAGTCAGTCACGTCCAAATGTCACCTTTCCCTAAGTCACTCTTCAAATGACACTCTTCAATTGGCACTTGGTACTAGGATTAGACTCTAGTATCGTCCTTTCATGTCTAGAACCAGACCTAGACTGGACTCTTTCAAATTCAAAGGCTCATTCAAATCATGTCTAGAATCAGACCTAGACAAGACACTTTCAAATCATGTCTAGAATCAGACCTAGACAAGTCACTTTCAAATCATGTCTAGAATCAGACTAGACAAGTCACTTTCAAATCATGTCTAGAATCAGACCTAGACAAGACACTTTCAAATCGTGTCTAGAATCAGACCTAGACAAGTCACTTTCAAATCATGTCTAGAATCAGACCTAGACAAGTCACTTTCAAATCATGTCTAGAATCAGCCTAGACAGTCACTTTCAAATCATGTCTAGAATCAGACCTAGACAAGTCACTTTCAAATCATGTCTAGAATCAGACCTAGACAAGCCACCTCAAAATCATGTCTAAAACCAGACCTAGACAAAGACTCTTTCAAATTCAATGACTCTCTCAACATGTCTTAAACCAGACCTAGACAAGCCACTTTCAAAGATCTCTCAAACACATGTCTTAAACCAGACCTAGACAAGCCACTTTCAAAGACTCTCTCAACCATGTCTTAAACCAGACCTAGACAAGCCACTTTCAAAGACTCTCTCAAACCATGTCTTAAATCAGACCTAGAAAGACCTTTCAAATTCAATGACTCTTTCAAACTATGTCTAGAATCAGACCTAGACAAGGCCCTTCCAATTCAAAAACTCTTTCAAAATCAATGACTCCTGCCCCTCTCTCAATATCAAGGTCACAAGTTAACAGTCAACATTGCATGCGAATTTCGCTAGACATAAAAACACTATGTCGTCACAGGTAGTCCTTAATCCTGAATTAGGGCTATCGTTTTCAAGTCAATGCTCATTTCTTCGGAAAGCATGGGACGCACCGCATTTCTCCCAGTCAGCCAAACGGGGAAATGACCGCTCAGAGACTCAGACACATACAAGCACATCGAACCGCATGGGACACGGCTACAGGTAAAACTAACATTTGTTTTGCAGGTACGGAAAAAGGGTAACTCAGGGTCGCAAAACGTCTTGAGTTGCTCTCCGTCCCGAATCGAATACTTTGACTTTCGTCTTACGAAACTATCTCTCTCCAGACCAGTCAAAGTGGGGGCTTCTGTAGACACTGAAAATGTGTCTCCCCAAATGAGTAATCCGTGATGAAACATACCGCGTTTCGCGTTTGTTTCGACTCAGAAAAGATGCTTTGAACTCACGAAAGTTGGAATACGTGAGGTCGTACTCGGAACTATTGAGCAAAGGTCACTTACAAGGCAAACATATTTTCCTTCGGTTTTCTCGATAAACTCAAAGGTTTTCAAAGGTTTTCAAACGAGTTAAGCTGGTGATTCTCGTGCTTTTTTGTTTTCCATCATGTGCGTCACATTTTTCTGAATCGCCAATGTTTTTAAATTATTTTTCTGATTTTTCTATGATTTTCTATGAATTTTGCAATGTTTAAATACGCAAAATACGCAGAAAATACGTGAATAATTAGAAATACTCCGGAAATACGTGGAACCTTCTAGAACATTCTAGAAATCCTTGCTTGGAGAGCAAGGGTGTCTAGGTGCGTCGAATAAGGAAAATCACGAATAAAATCGGAGGAAATCAAAACATATCGAGGTTTTTGGAAAATAATACGAAGTATTTGAGCGTATATACGCAGGTGATGAGCGTATATACGCTCATCAGGAGCGTATATACGCTCCTCAGGCTGCGTATATACGCTCCACTTATACATACGTTTTTGCCAAATTTCTAAAGGAAAGGAGAAGGTATATCGCTGGGATGAGCGTATATACGCTCCTCACCTGCGTATATACGCTCATCCTCAGCGTATATACGCAGGGTTTTCTGGCCTCGTTTTTGCCTCGTGCCTATAAATACCCCTTTGCCTTGCTCAGTTCGATACGCACAATTCACGATTTCAAAACCTACACGATTTCACGACTTCACAGCTTCACAACTTCATACCTCCGAGACACACTTCTTAGACACAAGTCACGAGACACATCTATTCTCTCTCAAAACACTCAAAACACATTCGTATTCGATTCAAAGCATCGATTCTCTTTCGAATCAACAAGCGAAATAAGGGTATAATCTGAGATTACTCACCAAAACCTCTCTTTCACTCTTTTTTTAATTCTTTTTGTCACTTTTAATTTGACTAACCATTGTTATGAGTTTTTAATTTAATAAACAATGTAGAAATTCACCTTTTAATCGTTTCATGTAAATATGTAGGTTTTTTCTTAATATTTTCATTGTTTCCTTGGTTTTTGGTTTTCATTATTATACATATTATTATTGTCAATACTAACGCGTTTGTTTGTCTCAATTAAGCAATTCAATCGAACGGCGATTCCTTTGAGTTTTGTTCTAATAATTTGATTGTTTGCAGTGGCAAGGTGAGGAGGATACACATACATATTATTATGCTCACTAACCTTTGTTTTCATGTCTTGTATATATATATTTTCTATCACACTTGTATATATTGTTTAAACAAGACCGGAATTTAATCGCTTGTCACATTAAAGTCAGATAATCAGACGACCGGTTTTCTAAGCACCTTATTATATTGACTAACAATCAAGTGATCGCCTTATCCATTGTAGAAGTCTGGTTTGTTCATAATAGCAACCCACCTAGTAATCAATGCGCTTTCAAAGTAAAATCAATAGGCTCTTTTGAATTCAATTTTATGATTTATGGAACTACAATGAGACCGAGTAGAGGCCGCTACATGCGGGCGAATTGGGTTACAGATCTGATTCGTACCATGTCCCCGAACCCACGACTGGTTACTGATTGGACGTGGGGCCATTAATTTGGCACCAATGTTTCGGGCGTCGTGAATAACCTATATAGGCACGGTGGCGATCCCTCAATTCGACGACACACCCCAACGCATTCACATGCGGATTCCATGGCTCAACTCCGTGACACTGAAGCTAGGTCACGCCCCTCCTAAGGTGGGGCGAAGCCTCACAGGTGTTCGCATATATATATATATATAATATATATATATATATATATATAATATATATATATATATATATTATATATATATATTATATATATATATAACATAACAAATAATACTTAAAATTTTACAATCCAAAATAACATCTATCATAAGAGTCTTACAATACTTTTGAACCATTGGACACTAAAACGCCTAGGAGTTGTTCCAATTAGTGTTTGTGGAAAGTTATGAGTTTTTGGTTGGCAAGGTTTCTTAAGAATGTAAGCTCTCCTAACTGGATTTCTTTCATTT
Source organism: Bassia scoparia (assembly GCA_008642245.1). Lineage (NCBI taxonomy): Eukaryota > Viridiplantae > Streptophyta > Magnoliopsida > Caryophyllales > Amaranthaceae > Bassia > Bassia scoparia. Next base: position 46,248 of record SNQN01001893.1, read on the forward strand.
GGGAGATAATCACATATACTCTTTCTAAGTCCGGATCACGAGGAAGTAGTTCAACATCGTACACCCAACCATCATCCAAAGGTGCATCACAAGCATCATTCAATAGTTCATCACTACAATCATCATTCAGTGGTTCATCATGACTACTAGAACCACCTACTTCCATATTAACATCTTGAGATGAAGGTGAACTTAAAGGAACATGTAGAGAATCAATGGTTTCATTGCAAGTTGTTTGAGGTTTCATTCTTTTAACCATGAATTCACGAAGATTGGGTTGTTTACCAACGAATTTTGACTTCTTTGAACTTGAACTACTCGACATTTTCCTAATTAAATGAAAAATAAGAATATAATTAACAATTCTAAGTGGCAACAATAAATCAATCATCAAGTTTATTCAAGTATCAAAAATCAACTTATGAACCCAATTACATACTTACATAATACATCAAATCAATCTTTGAACAATTTAAACAAACAAACAAACAAATCACTAATTTAACTCACTAGTCACTAGAAACAAATCAAGCAAGTTTATAATCAATTCTAACTAATTTACAAATTAGGGATTTAGGGTTTATATTGGAATTATAATACAATTAACAATTATACAAATTAAAAAATAAAAATACACAATTAATTAATTAAAACTACTCATTTACAGATTTACTATCTAGCTAAGTAAGCTAACAAACTAAAATTTAGATCTAATTGAAATTTGAAAAGGGAAAAGAAATTAAGAAAAGTAGAATAAATAACTCACAAAGTAATCCACGAAGACCACGAGACCAGCAGATGAATGAGATGAGGCGATGAGCRGACCACGACAGCACGTCGCCGGAGCGTTTGCCGGAGCCGCGGAGCGTTCACGTCTCACGCGTGAGAGAGGCAGAGGCTGTCGCCTGTCAGAGAAGAAAGAGAAGAAAGAGACTGTAGCAGTGTAGCGTTATGTTTTCATTGTTTTGGACTTTTGGTCTGTTGCTTACTTGCTTCGTATTCACGCGTTTTTTTCTTTTTTTTTTAATTTTTTTTTAAAATGCTTTGATTTTTTTTTTTTTAAAAAACAAGGGGTGTAGGGGCCCCCATTTGCCCCTTAGTGGGTCCGCCACTGCCTATTGCCTCCACACCTGGTTCTCGTATCTATGTAAAAGGAATGTGCTCAAAGAGATCCCAAGTGTCGCCTTCTGTTGACTCTTCAAGCTCGTAAGTGTCAACGAGTCCATCAACTTTGCAACCTTTTGATCACGTGTCGTAGCCATAACCTTACTTCCAGTAGCCCCAAGTTCTAGCTTAGATGGCTTCTCAAACACATCCAACCCCAACAAGCAGACATCTTTGATGAACTTGTTTCCATGCACGACTTGTTTGAGCTCAGCTGTAAGTTGAGAAGTATCCAAGAAATCATCCAAGTCTTGCACGCAGTGCATCACGAAGCTTGTTAAGCACATCTTTTTGAGCATCACTGCAAGAATCTAATAATGTTGCTGCATGGCGAAGAGTAGCTTCAACTAAAGTCTTAAGATCCCCTAATTTTTGAATGTGAGAATCAAGGTCATTAGCAAACACGAGTTTCTTGTATGCACTAGACCCCAATTTCTTTAAGGCTCCGTTTGGTAGGCAGCCCCGTATCTGAGAGTTTGGGGGCCTAGGGCGAAACAAGAATTTGGGCCCATTTAAAAAGTTTTTTTTTTAAATAGCTTTATTTTTTGTTTTATTTTATTCAAAATATATAAAATAAACTAAATAAATATTTTATTTTTTATGACTTTGCACTAAAATATAAAATTTATTTGAAAATGACACTTCTTATTATGCTTAAAAACAATATACAAACATATTTTTAATTTAACATTCCAATGCTCAAGTGAAACGACTATTCAGATAATTTCTATATCCATAAAAATCACTAATATTAGTGTTTACAACAAATTGAAGATCAAAATTATTAGAGTCATACATATATAATTTGAAGCACTTTCTTTAGGGGGAGTGATTGGCAGCTCATTGAACCGGGGATAAGAGAGCCCATTACTGGGATATTAGTGTAATTTTGGGGAAAGT